>SSNS01000051.1:2214285-2238666 GCA_006937985.1 Aphyosemion australe | reverse complement strand
CCTTGGTCCTTGAAATGCCTAGAAACGGCCCTGGGTGTGGGACTGAGTTTTGAGGGTGATCTGAATTGTATCACATAAATAAATATTTCATACTTATAAATTATTATTATTATTGTAAAGTTACAAACGTGTAGTGAGATATATCTACCATTTTCCTTTTCAAGCACTTTGGGTTTGTTTTATGCGACTATTTTCCTGTCCTGTTTGTCTCTTAGCTGCATCTCCTCTCAATCCTCCAGAAAAGCTGCTGCCTGGCTTCTTCATTTTCAACTAATGAGTTACTTTTGAAATTAGCAGATCAGAAAGATCTGTCAACCGCAAAAATAGCGGAATGTGCGCTGTGCGGCCGCGCCAGTGAGGTGACGTCACCGAAGCACGGGAGCTGCAGCAGCGGAGCGCGTCAGGCACAAATGAAAGAGACAATATGAGCAAACATGAACGATCGTGTGTTAATTATGTTTTTTTTGGTGGCGCCACTTTGAGAATGTTACTGTGGCCGTGCGCAGGACGCAGCTGCCCGGCGGAGCGCATCAGTAATCAGCGCTCTGCCGTTCTCCATCCTCTCCGCCCAAAAAAAGACCCGGTATGCTGAGAGTCCAAATAAATAATGTAGGAACTGGATCTTTTTTTGGGCTCCCCCTGGGTGTGTAAGTTGAGGGCTTCCAGGGGAGCCCGGCGCCCTTTCAGGGGAGCCGGGCTCCCTTTAGCTCCCCCGTAATTCGAACCCTGATGGTAGCCTCCTTCGATAGTTTGTCAACCTTGATGCTCCGCGTCATAACTTCTGAATGGTTGATCGAATTAAAATAATTCCAAGGGTTTCTAAAAGTGCATAAAACAAGCTTTCCAACGAGGTATTGCATGGGGTAGTCCATGTTACTGAAAATATCGCTATTATAGGGAAACCTGCTGCTCTGCATCACACAAAGAAACGGAACGAACCGCAACGGGAGAGAGAGCGGAAAACGAAACGGCGGAGATAATCTGCATGAATAGCTTTTATAAAATGATGTAAATATCACTAAGAAAGTCCACTCAGTTGAAGGAATTTCTGTAGCTAGTGACCATGAGGAGGGACAGATTACCTAACCAGGTGATGTCAAATGTTTGTCCAATCAAACTTGTTTTTTATTTGAACAACACTCAACTAGATTCAGCTTCATTCAAGCATTATTTATATTTCCAATAACTATTTATTTAGCTAAAAATAGATTTTATCCTTCTGGGAGCAATATGAAATGATATCAAATGACCCTGCACAATGGCTGAAGTAACCCAACCGATAGTGAAGTGTTCACTTGTCACTTAAGGACAAATTCAAGTTTGAAATAAAGATTTCATAAAGTAAAATTATTGGTTACTTTCTGTTCTTCATCAGCCTTCACAATTATAATTTTAAAATGCACATGCTAATTGTTTACATTTTAAAAAAGGCTATTATGCACTTTGTAATAAAGAAATGTTCAGTCAGTGTTGGATTCTATATGTATGATGAAACCTAGTTTGAGGGCCCCCTTGAAAATTTTTGCCTGGGGCCCCAAGAGACCCTTGCAGCGCCTCTGCCTACAGGTGCTTGAAAATGCATGAATCCAACAAAGTTGCTTAAAGGTTTGGAAAGTGCATGATTTATGTTTATAATACTTGAAAAGGGCTGACTTTATGTTATTAATCTGCCTGCTGCTGGTGGTCGGAGGAACCAGTGGTGCCTCTGCCAGTGAGCTCCAGGGCATCACCATCAGTGTGTAAATGGATGAATAATGAATCCTCTGACTCAAAAAGTTCAATGCAAATTGGTTTTTTTTTTCATTCTTTTATCATTTAAATTTCTTTCATTGAAAGTTAACTTCACAGTTTTGTAATAAAGACTAACCCAAGTTTAATAAAAATAAACCTCAAAGATATTTTTAGTTAAAGGCTCAAAATAGACCGATTATTTCACCGTTAATGAAGTCTGTTCTGAGAGCCTCCCTACCACTCTGAATGGGTCCTTTTCGAAATACCAGCGTGTGAGTGTTGGACATCACCTGAAGAAGAAACCAGGGTAACACTTTATAATAGTGTTTTGTTACTAAACATTTGTAAGTGTTTAGTATGTCATTAGTAAGTAATTAACAAATCATTTGCAAGGTCTTAGATGATGAACAAATCATTTGTAAAGCATAGTGATGACATTTACAAACACATTTATAAGTGTTTAGTAAGTCATTAACAGATCATTTGCAAGGTATTAGATAATATATATATAATTTATTTATAAAGGCTTGAGTTGACATTTACAAATGCTTAAATAGTGATTAACTAAACATTTACAAACTATTATTAACACCTTTGATAATGTTTAACTTATATATAACTTTCTAAAGTCACAATTGTCATCAGTTATATATACAATTATGATGCACCAGTGATTTATAAATAATTAAATAAACATTTTTAAATGATCATGAACACATTTGATTGATTTTGAACATGTCATTTAAATATTGGTGAGATGTAAAAAAAATCCCCACATTTATAAACTTCGGATTTTTTATTTTTTACTTTCTTCTGAATACAAGATAAAACTCTTTTATAAACCCTCAGTGTGTCGAAGCAAGTGAATGTATGAAGGTTTGGAACCTTTGCGGGAAATCCCTGATCTGATGTAAATGTAAACCCTTCTATCTGATGATCAGACACCAGAACTGATCAGCATCTACAAGCACTTCAATGTAAACCTCCTGATTCTCACCTGTCCCAGATCACATATCATTGTTAAACGTTCTGCAACACCTCATTACTTGTAAATGTTTTAAAAATAATTTGTAGCCCTGAAAAAACAATAAATAGCATTTCTACATTTACAAGTCATATATTACACTTAATGCTTCCTCTAATGTAAAGTGTAAACAACGCATTACTGATAAATGTTAAGAATCATTTGTACCTCCACAAAAAGACTTACAAAGGATATTTAGGTGTAACGCAATACTTTAGGGCCACGGTAATCAGATAAGTATTTTTCCTTTGCTTGGAAAATGTGGTCGAATTGTAACAGAGCTGTACTAGTTGTAAAAAAAACAAATTGATAAAAAGTATATATATATATAATTTATAAACATTATCAAAGGTGTTAATGAGTGTTTGTAAATGTTTAGTTAATCATTATTTAAGCATTTGTAAATGTCAACTCAAGCCTTTATAAATAAATTATATATATATTATCTAATACCTAGCAAATGATCTGTTAATGACTTACTAAACACTTATAAATGTGTTTGTAAATGTCATCGCTATGCTTTACAAATTTGTTCATCATTATCTAAGACCTTGCAAATGATTTGTTAATGACTTACTAATGACATAATAAACACTTTCAAATGTTTAGTAACAAAACATTCTTATAAAGTGTTACCCAAACCAGTCTAGCTATGAAGAGACCTACTTTAAGAATGAAACTGAATCATGTGAATCTAAGCCTTGCATATTGATCCACAGGTGCCACGGCTATGAAAATGCAATATTACGACCCCCTTTTGCTAGGCTCTCCAGGAGTGTGGGGGTCAACAACGAGACGAGTACCGGTTTAGACATATAAAACAGACATTTATTGTGAAGTTCTCTTGTGGACGCGACCCAAGGTAGGGTCCCTGGACCTTAAAACAAACAAATACCAGACCTCAAACAAACAGAGTAAGGAGACTTACCGGTCCAGTATAGGATTCAATTCAAACTATTGCTCTTTGTTTTTAAATCTCTTCATGGTCTGGCCCCACCTTACATTGATGACTTATTGTCAACTTACTCTCCTGCCAGGAATCTGAGGTCAGGTTCCCAGTCCTTGTTGTCGATTCCAAATGCTCGCCTTAAGACGCGAGGTGATAGAGCATTTTCTGTGGCCGGTCCAAAGCTTTGGAATAACCTTCCTCTGCAACTCAGGTCATCTCAGAGTTTGGATGCTTTTAAGGCACTACTCAAAACGCATTTCTTTGACCTGGCTTTTAATGTTGGTTAATTTTTATTCTCTTATGCAAGGCCGGATTATCCAATGGGCATTATGGGCACTGGCCCAGGGGCCCACGCCCACTAGGCGCCCATGTGAGCAGCCCAAGGAATGGGAATAAAAGAGGTCTAACAGAAAAACACCAGGGAGACATTTATTATACTGTAAATGACTCAGCTACCGGGCACAACACACACACCGCTAACACAATCAATTAAAAGACTTTATTTTACAGGTGGAGTTACTCCACCTTTTTTCCATGTCTGTGCGCCTCTCTTGCTCTCGCTCCAGCGTCTCCTCAGGTACGGAGAGCACCGATTGTTCATGCGCTCCAGATGCTTCCCGCTGACCTGCGCACAGCCCCAGTAACATTCTTAAAGTCACAAAGGAAAATCATTAACACGCCTGACGCGCTCTGCCTCAGCAGAGCTCACAATATTTTACTCGGTACAAATGTCAGTAACGCGCATTACAACGCATTTTTAACCAGGAATCAATTAGTGGATTTTCTTTGTGGTTCTATATGGGGGGAGCCTGAAAAAAGGTCCAGTTAATATATTACATTATTTATATTATGGACTCTAGCGCACCAGGACTTCTTTTGAGCAGAGAGGACAGAGACCGCTGAGCGTTCATGCGCTCCAGCTGCTTCCTGCGCGCATCACGACCACAAAGTCACACCACCAAACGAAAACAATTAACACGAGATCGTTCATGTCCGCTCCTATGTACTGGTACGTTCTCTTTTAATAATGCTTGACGTGCTCTGCCTCAGCGGAGCTCATCTGTGCCCCTGTGACATCCCCTCACTGCTGCGGGCTCGCAGTACGGATTTCGCTCTTTTTGCGGTGCAGATCAGGGCCGGTGCTAGCCATTTGGGTGCCCTAAGCACCAAGGGCGTAGATTTGGCATGGACAGTGATGATGTGTCCCCACCAATATCCAGCAACGACCAAATAGTCCCCACCAATAATTTGACCGCCTCCGCTAAAAAACAAACCATTCATGTCTCGTTACTGTAGAGGCGCAGAAAGGGTTAAATGACGTTCTCTCCTCGAGTCCTACCCTCTTATATATACAGTCTTTGGTTCTACCGCCGTACCGCATATGGACGGTGTGATTGGCTGTCACGAGAGACCCACGTGAGACAAACTACGCCGTCGTCAGTCATTAGCAGCACACATATAAGGTTAGCCGCGCCAAAGCTAGAAGGAAAACGTTGCAGTCATATGCAAGAGTCCTGTGTTTGTAATGCGACGTGAGTGACACAGAGGGTCCTGGGAGGATGACGCTAACTGGATAAAAGCTGCACATGAAGAGATGCTGTTTTATTAACGCCACCGTCATTTCAAATTACAGCAATCAAGTTACCCAACAACACACCCACACACTTCCGGTCACCACAATAAAAGCGCTGTACACCACATCCTGTCTGATTGTATTAATTAAAATAAGAGTCTCACAAAAGTAGTTTACATGAGGATGGAGGCAAAAATAAGGTTGAGGACATAAGGAGCTATTTTTTCCCAAAGAAACGTGTAAGTCACTTAAAGTTAAGTTAGCTAATGAAATGAGTCCATCATAATAACGTTATTGGCAGTGCTAGGCTTTAGCTCTCAGCAGGTAAATCATCTCATTAGAGATTTACCTGCTGATTTACCTTTCTCTCAGAGAGAAAGACAACTAGCCGTGTTAGTCATGGTTCTCTTTCTCTCTGAGTCTAACTTCTATTCAGACTGAGAGAAATCTGCAGCCTTGTACAGATATCAGCCTAGAAAGACAGTTAGTCCTTTAAAGCCTGACACACAAAATAATAATCAGAAAACAGTTTTTTAAATTTTGAAACATTTTTGACTAATATTAATAGAATAGAATAGAATAGACTTTATTGATCCCTCAGTGGGGAAATTCACTTGTCACAGCAGCACCATCACTCAAAGGGTAATTAGAAGAAGATAAAAACAAGGATACATGTATATACACATATCTAGTATTGTAATCTTAGATCACTAAAAAACCACAAATAAAAGATAAAAACAAACTTGGGTACCAGCACTATGCAGCATACTGTAAGAGACACAGACAACAATCTGAATCCGGTATTGCACAAATATAGAACACATGCTGAATATTGCATTGGTGTTATTGTGTACCAGGATGATACCAGTACAGCTTAAACTGAGGAGTTATACACTCTTACAGCAGAGGGGATGGAAGATCTACGATAGCGCTCAGTTTTACATCTGGGATGTCTCAGTCTACCTTTGGAGGAGCTGTCTATGATCTCCACAGTGGAGTGCAGTGGATGGGAGGGGTTTCTTAAGATGGAGGTCATCTTCCCCAGCATCCTCCTTTCACACGTCTCCTCAACAGAATCCAGCGGGCAGCCCAGAACCGAGCTAGCTTTGGTAGCTAGCTTGTTCAGTCTCTTCCTGTCTCGGTCAGAGCTGCCTACACCCCAGCAGACCACAGCAGAATGAATAACAGAGCCAACAACAGAGTGATAAACAGAGTGATAAAAGGGGGGTGGGGTGGGGGATGTTGTGCAGGAACGGGGGGGGCGCTTTGGGCACTTTGTGCTCAGGGGCCCTTGCAATCCTAATCCGGCCCTGCTCTTATGGATCTTTTATTAAACTGTTTTATGTGTTGTTTTATTTTCTTCTTTTATCTTGCTGTTTTATATTTTTAGTCTATTTATTGTGTTGGCATGTTCATCATGAATGTGTATGTACAGCACTTTGGGTTGCGTGAGCAACAATAAGCGTGCTTTATAAATAAATTTGACCTTGACTTAAAACAGGATAAAAGCCGATTACACATCTTCCTCAATAACAGATGTCTAGATTTCTTAAAAGGAAGATTTTCGTCAAAGGAGAGCTATCATAAAACCACAATAACTAAATTACGGATGAAGTCCGTTTACTAAGTGGCTTAACTCCGTTATAAAGGGAAAGGCTAAAATATACTCATCCTTCTAAGGATTCGGCTCTTTCCAAATCCACACCTCTGGAGGAATCTCCGTGGGACATTCTCTACCCATGGTATTTGTCACAGTAAGAATTTCGACCGTGCAGCCTTCCCTTGTCCTTCAGGAGTTCTCCCCTCCAGTCTTCTGTGCAAAACCTCATTCCACAGTTGTTTCGGCTTTTCTCCTCTGTCGGGGTCTTCACCATCTCAGCTGAACATTTGTTTCTCCAACCTTCTCTCTCCCTGGTTCAGCTTCTGCTCCTCTGGCTGTTTCCTTCCCTCATCGTTGATCCGCTTTTTATCTGGAACAGAGTTTTCTTCTGCAGTCAGGTTTCCTCTTCTCCTGCGGTCAGTGGTTCTTTTCCACCTGCAGCTGGTGTTTCCTCTTATGCTGCAGCCAGGGTTCTCCTCCTGCCACCTGGCTTCACCTCTGCAGTCTCTTTTTCCTCCAGGTCCGTTTGAGTCTGGTTCTCTTCTCTTTCTTGTGCCGTTGGCTTTCCTCTCTCTTTTTATTCTTTTAGTTCTGCTGCTTGTCGCTCTTTCCTCTGGATCATCATCTCTCCATTTGTGTTGCTTGTCAATCTCCTTTGTCAAATCCCCATCCTTCTGCAGCCTGCTCCTGTTTATGTGCACTTCCTCATTACTGGGAATGCACAGCAGCTGCAGCCTCAGCTGCAACCAATGGAGCTGACTGGTGTGCAGAAAGGCCCAGAACCACCTGGCTGGAGCTGCTCCGGATCCACCATCAGTTCCTCTGTTCAGAAATTAAAGCAGGACCGGGCGGTGTCAGAGCTCCAAAGGCTGGTGGTCGTAACAATGGTGTAATAAAATTAAGACTAGAGTATAAAGCAGTGCTTAATTTGTAAATCAAACGTTACAGGAACGTAAATAGTGACATAAGACCAGAGTTCACTGAGGCCAGCACTGAAGAGGATGTGTCCTTTCAAAATAAGACAGTTCCTGGATCATGTTCCAGCAAGATCTGGCTCAGATTAAGCCCTGGTATAAATTTCTTCTGAAATTAAACATGTCCATTTTTAGGAGAAAAGACTCCTTGCATGAAGTCAATTGATTACCCAGTGAGGTATTGATGTTACATTCAACATTAAATATGAACAGAAATGTATGAACCAATTTTTCTGTTAAAATATTATAATTAGAAAAAAGATGCTGCTAATCTGAGAGCAGATGGTTAATTCTGGGGCAAGCTTTTAACCCAGTCATTGATAAAAATGTTTAAACGTCACTTTTAGCCTCTTATAAAAATCAAAATAAAAATGTCCAGCTAATTTGAGTTTTACATCCACATCTGATCCTGTTTTTAATGTTTCAATGATACGTTTGCTGCTGGAATCTCCCTTTGGTTCTCTCTTTAAGGAGATGAGGTCGTTCTGAATGTCTGATCCTAAAATCATTATTATGATGAAATAAAACTATATTTTAAAACTACATTAACACCAAATTACTGATACAAGTAAAAATATTACTTTCTTTTACAGGTTGAAGCCAAAATAGCAATATATCAAGAATAGCTAACATATACTTTACTTCACACCTGGGACGTAATTTTGGGGTGGACGGGGGGGACATGTCCCCCCCACTTTTTCAAAAGGCAGTTTTGGTCCCCTGCACTTTTTTCCGTCCAAAATCAATATTACGCTCCATTAAATGGATTTGGTTGAGCACATGGGCGTCGCACCCGTGGGGGATGTGGGTGTTTTAACACCCACACTTTTCCAGCAGTTTTGCTCAAAACTTTACTAACAGTCTGGTCCCTCCGTGTTTCGCTCGCTGTTTCCCCTCTCCTCCTCCCTTTCCTGTTGATCACTGAAACCCGCACCTCTGCTCACCGGTGTTACGTCAAAGATTCTCCTACGTTCCATCATTGATATGTTTCTCCAGCTGCTCCGCGCCTCCGAACTGATAAAATCGCGCGCGCTCATTACAAGCTGCACTCCCAGCGCGCTCTGGTCATACCATAAGAGAACTATAACCTTGTTGAGCTCAAACATCTTATTTGAGCAAATCCAGCGCTTTAAGTGGGCCTCTCCCGATACGCAGAACACGTGCTCCCAAGGCCGCCTTAATGCACGGGCCAACCTGGGCCGTGGCCAGGGGCCTATGATGTTTAGGGGCCTATCATTTCAGGTAAAAAAAAAACAAAACAACAACATTGTTTTACTATTTGTCAGGTTTTCTGTCAATCATCGTAGATGCTAATTTAAGGCTGCTGATTGATCCAAATTACAAGTGACCTACGTCACCCACGTGACCTCTAAATGCCCATTGCACCAGAGCTCACCAATCAAACAATTTAGATGATTTCAGGGCGTGGTCCTCTAGATGTAAAGAAGTTTGGAAAAATGTCGGGGAAGAAGTTTGAGAGCGGTGCTCAGAGACGGAAAGCGCTTCGTGAGAAGGAGCTTCGAGAGAAAGAAATGTGACAAAAAATACCTAAGCTGACAGAATTCTTTAAATCAGCTAATAAAGAAGTTGGACGGAGTTCGCTCACTGACACACCGGGCAGAGAGGAGGATGCAGCACCTGCAGGCACGGAGCAGACCGCGCAGCAGGGAACCACAGCACTGGATGAGCAGAGCAGACAGACAGGAGCACCGGAGGAGCAAAACAGACAGACAGGTGCGCGGGAGGAGCAGAACAGACAGGCAGGAGCGTGGGAGGAGCTTGGAGCCAGCCAGCAGACAGAGGAGGCAGAAGACCCATACAGTAACGATCCGGGCCGCTGGGGAAATGTCATCTCTGAACAAGTACGTTCTTTCTGGGCAAAAGTTGGGCCAGAACAGTGTCAAAACATAGATGTTGACTTTTCTGCATCTGAGCGGCCGTATAAACAACGTAAAAGGGTTTTCTCTAAATGTCATTTTAACCGCAGGCTAAACAATGGGGAGCTTGTGAAAAGACAATGGTTATGCTATTCACCTCTTAAAGGAAGTGTGTTCTGTTTTGCATGCAAAATATTTGGAGACAGCAATGTCAGCAAAAAAAATCTGCATTTATCAGTGGGTACTCAGATTGGAAGCATGCTAGTGAACGTATAGCAGAACATGAAGGTTCAAACAGCCACAGGAAAGCCATGGTTTCATATATTAATCAAGCATCCAACCTTGGAACAGTGGATTCAGAACTGAAAAAACAGTTTAATGATGAATGTGAATATTGGACACAGGTTCTGCAGAGGGTTGTTACAGTGGTGAAATATTTGGCAGAACGGGGACTTGCTGTTAGGGGGGGAAAGTCACAGGTTTGGAGACATTAATAATGGCAATTATTTAGGCTGCATGGAGCTGATCAGTCAGTATGATCCTTTTTTAAAAGCTCATATTGAAAAATATGGAAATGCCGGTCGAGGAAATCCATCCTACCTCTCCCTGAATGTGTGTGAGGAATTCATACAGCTGATGGGACAGAAGGTGCTTGATGAAATCATCAGGAGAGTAAAACTTGCAAAGTACTTTGCTATCAGTGTAGACTCCACACCAGATATCACACATGTTGACCAACTGACTTTCATCCTGCGATATGCATCACCTGAGGGCTGTATAGAGGAGCGTTTTGTAAAATTCCTCCCCATTGAAAGCCATACAGGATAAGCACTGTTCAATTCAGTTGTGAATATTTTAAAGGAGATGGGCATTGACATTAACAACTGCAGAGGACAGTGCTATGACAATGCTAGCAACATGTCAGGAGCCTACAAAGGTGTGCAGGCCCGCATCAAGGAGATCAGCACATTGGCAGAGTGGGTACCCTGTGCTGCACATACCCTAAACCTGGTGGGTGTTAACAGTGTCAACTGCTGTGAGGAAACTGAACAGTTTTTCAGTTTTGTTCAAACTCTGTTCAACTTTTCATCAAAGACCACGTCACGCTGGCAGATGATCAGAGCAGGCTTGCAGCCCAATGACAATCAAAGAATAGAGACTTTGAAATCACTTTCTGATACAAGATGGTCAGCACATGCTGTTGCAACCAAAGCCCTGTGTCAGAATTATGCTGGAATCCAGCAGGCATTACTCAACATTGCAGATGATGAACAACAAAGTTTGAGCACAAGAGAAGAAGCAAGAACACTGCACAAAAAGATGAACAAACTGGAAATTGCATTCATGAGCAACATGTGGAATGCCATCCTACAACGTTTCCAGGGTGTGAGTACTGCACTACAAGCAGTAGAACTGGACCTTTGCAACGCTGTGGATCTGGTTCAGTCATTGCGTAACTACATAGCAGGCCTGCGAGATCAGTTTGACATCTTTGAGACATCTGCAAGAGCCATGTCCCCTACTGTGTCTGATGAGAACAAAGCAGATACCCAACGGAAGAAAAAAAGAAAGAAACAGGCTGATGAGTCCTCTGAGCCTGAGTGTGTGCTTTCAGGTCGCAGACGCTTCTGTGTATCTGTGTACATCTGCATCATTGACCGGTTAGTGTCAGAACTGGACAGAAGATACCAATCATACAGTAGTCTGTGTGAACATTTTGGCTTTTTGAACAAACTGAACTTGATTTCGCCTGAAGATCTCCGGTTAAAAGCATTGAACCTGCAGAAACTGAAAGTTTTAAGACAGAGGAAACTCCACACGGTTTTTCCAAACACAGACATTGCTCTAAGGATATTCCTGACTTTGCCGGTGTCCAATGCAAGTGGGGAGCGATCCTTCTCCAAGCTGGGCTTGGTGAAAAATAGACTGCGCTCAAGCATGCAGCAAGATAGAGCCAGTAACCTCACTCTGATGTCCACTGAGCATGACATCCTTCGAGATTTGGATTTTAAGGACATCATCACAGCTTTTGCTGCAAAAAAGACCAGACGAAAGCACTTTTAAGTGTTCATCTCTTTGTTTACTGCTTTCCAATAACATGCACAGGTTTGAAATAACTGTAGCTTTTCATTGATTTAAGAGAAATATGAGATTTTTGACTAAATTCTACTGCAGGTCTTTATATGTAAATCAAGAAGCTGTTGTCCATGGTGCTGAAACGTGTGTGTGTGTGTGTGTGTGTGTGTGTGTGTGTGTGTGTGTGTGTGTGTGTGTGTGTGTGTGTGTGTGTGTGTGTGTGTGTGTGTGTGTGTGTGTGTGTGTGTGTGTGTGTGTGTGTGTGTGTTGATGCCCATGCATGCATGCCCTAAGCTCTGCTCCTTAAAGAGAAGGTTCTTGCACTGACCTGTTTGCTGCTGTTCTTTGTTTCTGCTGTTATCACTGTTTGATGTTTGTGCAGAGGTGATGGTAGTATTTCCCCACTACTTTGTTATAGGTTTTATGGTGTTTAATAAAACTTTCAAATAGATATGTTGGCTTTAATAATATATTTTCAATTTTCAGCATATTACTTATACATCTATCTATTCTGATTGATTGGTTGACTGGTTGAAAGGGCTGTGGGGGCCTACTGAGCCTCTCTGCCCCGGGGCCTAACAGCTGGTTAAGGTGGCCCTGCGCGCTCCATGAGGGGCCTCGTTTTGCGCACGAGTACTCATTCTCTCCAAATGCGCATCGCTGTTGCGCGCCGCGCACACAGCACCGTCAGCTACCGTTCGCCCAGGCAGGAGGAGAGAACAAAGAGACGAGGTATCCGACACCGTGCACGCTCCCGCAATAATTGACAGCAGCAGCATCTGAACAACCAGAGGTCAGATGCGCCGACAGGCAGGTGGAAACATGGAGATAGAGATGCATCCAAACGGATGAGAATAAGCACAAGAAAAAAAGTCAGAACAAGAGGAGGAGTGAGCTGCACTTGAAAGTGGGAATGTTGATAAAAAAAGAAAACCTTTGTGAGCATAAACATCTCAGCTGCTGCTGATCATGAGACAGAAGAGACGATGATTCTGTCTGGATGGACTGGAGAATATTTCACAGCAGCTCTGATTATTTATTAAATGTTTTGTTAAATGCACAAACCTTCACTTCTGTCCTGTTGTCTCTGGTTCACAGCCTTTCAGTCCAATAGTATCCTATAATTGGTTGTTGTAGTCATATTTACATCAATTTCATTTGATAATTTCCCGTTGAGAGCAAAACAAATCTTAATCTGCTTGTCTGATAGATTTCTGGTCATAACAGGGCCGATGCTGAGGTCTGAACTTAACCCTAACCCAGCTGCTTCTGCTGAGTGAAGCTTGAGGCTCATCAAAGGCACAAGAACACCTGAGTGGCAGTAATTCAACCTAAAAGGTGAAACTAATCTATGAGACAGACTCATTCCATGCAAATCCAGATATTTCAGCCTTTATTTGTTATAATTGTGATTTTGGCTACAGCTGATGAAAACCCCACATTCAGAATCTCAATTAAAATATAGTGAAAAGGTTCAATATTCTAGACTCAAAGTGTCACACTCTAATCAGCTGATGAATCCAGAACACCTGCAGAGGGTTCCTGAGCCTTTAGATGGTCTCTCAGTCTGAGCTGGATTACTGACATAAGTGGACTTTTACACCAGATTCTCATTTCTGAGTTTCACCTGTAGACCACATTAGAACTGGCTCTGCTAAAAACTACAATACTTAGATTATTCAGAGCTTAACTAGATTATATTAGACTGATAGCAGAGTCCTTAAAGAACAGTTTGTGGTTGGTTAAACCTTTATTTGATTTGTGACAGTTCAAAAAATGCAGATTTCAGAACTTTATTGCATCTGACCCACCTTAGGTCTGGTCTAGGGACAGACAGATAATAACAATGGTGCTCAGTGGGGCTGTACCGTCTTCTTGCCCCCAAGTCAAAAGTTGGGGGGCGCGAGCTTGGGCACGTGACGCGTCAAGGGGTCTGTAACTTTATATAACACCCCCCACCCCAGATGCACACAAGCCTGCTGTGTCCCCCCCACATCTGAAATCAAAATTTCGTCCATGCTTCACACCCCATAAAGTAAAAGACAATTACTTCTGGTGTCTATGGAATGTAGCAGTTATTCCAGTTCCTAGTGATCTTCAGAAGCACAGCAGCCGCAGTCACACCAGAAGACAGGGAAGTAACAATAAACAACAAGGGAAAATTACAAACTCACATGCACACACACAGCTGCACGGCGACCTATTGACAACACAAGCCAACAGAGCACAGATTGTGTTTAAGCGTATAAAACATCAAAATAAACTCAAAAACATTTCCATTCATTTCAAAGGAAATGAAGACTCCAAGCAGAACATTGAATCTGTTAAAACATGATAATAATTAGAATAAAGATGCTGCTAATCTGAGAGCAGATGGTTAATTCTGGGTCAAGCTTTCAGTAACTGTTTTTTAACCCAGTCATTGATATAAATATTTAAACATCACTTTTAGTCACTTACAGAAATCTAAAAAATCACACCTGATTACCCAGCTAATCTGAGTTTTATATTCACATCTGATCCTGGTTTGCATGTTTCAATGATAAATTTGCTGCTGGAATCATGAACTATGGAAAACTAAAGTAGGAAGCCTAGAACAATGTTTAATCTGACTGCGACTGTACACTGGCACACACAAGTCCTCAGCATTTATACTACAACATGAAAACAAAAGTGATCAAACTGGGTGTACAGGCCAATTTACCAGCTGAGTGGCCTAGTGGTGTGAGTGTCCGCCCTGAAACTGGAAGATTGTGGGTTCAAATCCACAGTTATGTCATAGCAAAGACTTTAAAAATGGGATCCAATGCCTCCTTGCTTGCATTAAGGGGTTCGATATGGGCGGTTAAACCACCAAATAGCTCCCGAGCGCGGCCGTGTCTGCAGCTCACTGCTCCCCCAGGGGATGGGTCAAATGGGTCAAAGAGCCCCACATCCTCAGTCCTGTGAATGAATGCAGATTGGCCTGAATAGTCATTTGCAGCAGCTGTTGCTCCCTGTTCCACTGCTGCATCTGCCACTGCTGCTTCCATTGCTGTCATCACAGATTCTCTCTCTCCCGTATCCTGATGCATTAGGGCTAGGGCCACCATCGGCCTGACCAACCCCTCCCCCTGGAAGAATAGGTCTGCCACGACCATATGAGCATGTGGCCTGTGGATCACCTTGAAGTTGTAAGGCTGAAGGGCGTCGGTGTCTCTCGTTCAGTGGAGCCATTGCAACGGTTCTTGGTCTGAACAGAGAGTGAAAGGCCATCCCAGGAGGTAGAAACAGAGGGTGGCGACCACCCACCTGATGGCCTAGCACTCTCTCAATGGTGCTGTACTGAGCCTCCGTGTCTGTTATGGCGTTTTCACATCTGGCCTGGCCTGGTCCGATCTTGGTAGAATTGGCCCACCCCCGCAAGGCCAGGTTCTGTTCACATATATTCTTATAGCCTTCTCAAGAATGCCGATGTCTCCGAGCACGTGGGTAGGGCAAAAGATGTGCGGAGAAGTCTGTGGTGTTTTCCTTAAGTTAGTAAACAAAGGTGACGATTGTGAGCAGTTTTCCTTTTGGAGACTCTGATATGAAGCACACTGGTTCCTACTGTCTCACTGAGCCTGCTGTGTGCTCCTCACAGCAGTTTGTCCTCACGCTGCTGCAGTTGGGGTGGAAGGTCCGAGCTGCAGTTAGAATAGATGTTTACTCTACCGCATCCAAACTGATAATGAATCGCACATGCGAGAAGCCGCTGCTGGCAGATTCTACCCGCCAATCAGAGGTTCCCTCTATAAGTAGGCGTGGACTTCAGCCGGCCAATCAGTCGGTAATGCATGAAGCAGACCGCCGGAGAGCAGGTCCAAAAAACCCGGTCAGCTGAGCACGGAAAACGCACAGATTACCCAGATATGAACAAAATTAACCTACCAGGGCTGGGCCGTGCTGACCTAGGTGTGAAAGCCTTATTAACTTCCTACTCAGGTACAGCACTGAGGGGTCCACACCCCGGACCTGCTCAGGCAACACAGCCCTCAGTCCAAGGCGTCAGTCAGCAGGATAAAAGGAGAGAGAAAAGTCAGGCGAGAACAACACAGGCACTTCAAAGAGAGCCCCTTGACCTGGTCAAACACCTGCTGGCAGGCCATTGTCCACGTGTACCAAGTCCAATGTTTCGGGTCAAAGACAGAATAGAAGTTTTTTTTGTTTTGTTTATTTACTTATATTTTTTTATTTTATCTCACTAGATATATTAAACTACACTAAGTAGTCACTGTCCCACATTTGACAAGTTGGGATCTGGTCACCTTACTCCCAAGCACTGTCAAGTAATTCCAGAACATTCGCTCCCATGTGTCCAGCGATATGCTTGACTTACCCGGACACGACAGGAAGGGTATGGCGTAGCAGTGAAAGCCATGTCATTGTCAAGTAAAACCTCATAGTAGAACTCTAGTGATGTAGAACGTCGTCTTTTCGTCCTCGTCGACGTAGAACTTTGTCTCTTTACCCTCTTTGCCAGTTTATGTTTTGTAGTTGGAAGGAGCAGGCCATTTACTTTATAATCTGAACTTTATTACAGTATAGGACAATCACATGTAAGCATCCAGCATCCATCTTGTTCCTCTTCTTCTCTTGTCTCTCTGTATGAAAGCGTATACTGACCCCTAGTGTTTCAGAACACAACAATCATCACCAGCGTGTGAATGCGTGTGTGAATGGGTGAATGACTGGTTAGTTAGTAATGTTTTTATGAGTTTCTTTGTACTCATATCATGGGCTGTATCTATTTTTAAACTTCAGCTCTAGTTTCAAGTAAGTGAAGAAGGAAGTGTTTGGTAAACAACAGACTTTTTAACTTCCTGGTTGTCATATGTTCCAACTGGTGGCAGCAACACAGTGATTTGGGTAAATTCTTTGAAAGTTGAGTTTTATTTAAAATTATTTAAGATCTTTTTTGTTATGCAATTATGAAAGGCACATTAAATAACTTTTTCATATTTTTAAAGTGTTTTCTTGAGCCAGTAGGTGCTAAAATGACTCTATCCAGAGTGAATGAATAGTCTATCAGCCCTTGCTGATTCTGCTCCTTGTGGGCAGAATAACACGTTTTGAACTTGAGTCACTCCGGACAGTTGACCTGAACTCTCACAAAGAGAGAAGCAGTAATGCTTTACGGCAATCCATGCTTACATCTCAGAAAAAACAGGTTGGTGTTTATTGTATAGAGAGATCCAGTGTGTAATGAGGCGTCTGCGTATACACGTCTATGGTCTAGCCAACATGCTAGCACCGGAGCGTGTACAGCGAGGATGAGAGGACAATGGTTTGTTTTCACGACAGTGATTTAAAACGGACACTCCGGGGTGTTGAAGCACGCCAAAACGTACTTAGTGTGCATTTAACATGATGAGTACGAGGGAATTGGTTGGAATTTGTTAAACGTTTTATGATACAGAGCATTTATGAGACAGTTGAACAGAATTATTGCATATAGTATATTAGGTGACAATTACCCTATAACTACTCATATTTACGAGGCATCCACTATGTGGCCTACGTGCTGTCCTTTTTGTCAATTAATGTAAAAGCCTCCAGGTGTGTTCAGATGGTTCTGACACTTTTTGCAAACAAAATTATCCAAACTCAGTTTGGTCTGGTGGTTGAAGATCATCTGGACAGCAAACGGTCACAAGTTGCTGCTTTAGACCAACCAATCATTAGAGATCAAGCTAGTCACAGTTCGCCCTATGGTGCTGTTTGACCAATCAACACGTGTCGTTGATGCACCAAATATTGGTGTTTCTGCAGAACTGGAAAACTGCCTTCCTGCAGCTCGGTCTCTTCTCATGTTTACAGTCGGATCTCCAAAACTATCAATGACAAGTTTTTGACACTCTCACATTAAATGGTTGACTAATTGTGCTAAATAAGGATATATGTGTTGTAAAAGTTAAACTCTTTAAAATAAGTGAAATTATAGCATGAAATTGGAGGTGCCATAGTTGATCATATGCCCAGAACAAGTAAATAAAATTATGTATGTTTTAAGATAAAATTGATTATTTGATCACTTTCTATTTTGTGATTTTTTGCATGATTTTTTTTTTCAAAATTACAACAAAAGAAAATTTTTGTTTTATATCACAACAACTCCCTGATATTGAAATTTTAAGATTTAAACTATGTCAATGAGTGCCCTATAAAGGTCAACACTCATTCAAAACACCTGCTCTTGCCAGCTCACTTCCTATATAAGAGCTGCATTTGAGGCGCACTTCTGCTTTAACCTCAACACAAGATGGCTGCCACAGAGGACACACCCATATGGTAACAAACAAACAGAATGTTCACAATTCACCTTACCCTTAAAAATTAGTAAACAGTTAGTGAAGAACTTTGTACTTCTTAACAGATGTTTGTTTTTTATTGTGGACAATTTAAGGGGAAAATTAAAGGTAGATTTTAATTGTGGTCTTTCAAGCTCATTTTACAGTTTGTAGGCACATGAGTAACATTTAAATTAAGGTTTGTTGAGATAATTTTACATAATGCATGATATTTTATATTACTATGAAGTTTTATTCTCTTAGCCTTACTGGGAATGTGTATTAAACTTAAGTTTTAATATTGGTTTGTGTCAGGTGAAAATTATTTAATGACCTTTACATGATTATGACTGAAAATAAAAAATTTGTCTCATTTGAAGCAATTGTTTCATCTTTCAGCCACAAAATGGTGACAAACAAGCCCAACGGGAGGTGCTGTCAGGTGTCACACCGTCACTGTGTTTTAATTCTTATTCTGGGAGTCGTGCTTTTCCTGCAGTACAGCAGTATAAAAGAGAAGGCACCAGCTTGGAATCCTAAACAATGGATGCAAAATCATTCAACTAAACTGTTTATCCTGTTTAGAAAACACCTTACTGGTTCAGGAAACACAAATGGATCTCAGGCTGAGCCAGCAGCTGCTGGGTTTGCAGCTACACCCATCTCAATGGCACTTCCTCAAGCTGAGAGAATTTTACCAACACAAAAACCACAAACTGCCCGACTGACACCGGGTAATCCTGGACCCTACCTAGTTGAATACCCTCATGAGTACCACTTTACCATGAATGAGCCTAAGAAATGTGAGCAGGAGAAGCCGTTTGTGGTTTTGATGGTTCCAGTGGCGCCTCGTAACAGAGCTCACCGTGATGTGATCCGCAGCACCTGGGGCAACGAGAGCCTGGTTCTGGATAAAATGGTGAAGCTGTTCTTCCTGCTGGGGATGCAAACTGGAGATGATGCAAAGCAGGTCCATGAGCAGCTGCTGCAGGAAAGCAAAGAGCACCAAGACCTGATTCAGAGTGACTTTGTGGACTGCTATAAGAATCTGACCATCAAGACCATGGTGATGCTGGAGTGGTTGAACTTGTACTGCTCCAAAGCCTCTTATGCCATGAAGATTGATTCAGATATGTTTCTACATGTGCCCAATCTGGTCCGAATGCTCTTAAAAGCTCCCAAGACGAACTACATGACTGGTCTTGTGGCACATACTGGTAAAGTGTTGAGAAAGCCCTCCTCTAAGTGGTTTGTGCCTCATGAGCTCTTCTCTCCATCAATCTACCCTCCCTATGCTTTAGGTCTGGGCTACATTTTATCTCTAGATCTCACTAAAAAGCTCATTGAGGCATCCAGACATGTTAAAGCCATTTACATTGAAGATGTGTATTTAGGATTGTGTATGAATCACCTGGGTCTCGTTCCCACGGACCCCCCTGGGGGGTCACTCTTTCATGTTTTGCCTTTAAAATATAGTCGATGTGCTTTCTCCAAGATAATCGCAACCACAGTTAAACCTCTTGATGATCGTGTAAGGATGTGGAAACACTTTAAAGCAGAGGGTCCCTACTGCCGACATGGACACCTCCTTGCTAGTTTTTTTCTTTCTTTTAATTTAGATGCATCAGTGGATTCCTATAAATCATTGTCTATGGTTTAGGTTCTTTGCAGCAGATATTTCATGCCACAGCGTTGGCGTTTTGGTGTGTGAAGGTAATCAGCACAAGCAAACTTTACTAATGTGTATATTCATTGTTTATTAAATTTGCTTCAATGAACTTTGTAACCTTTGGGAAATACCTTTGTTTCATCTCTTTGCAGGCATGTTTTTGTCTACAGAATAAACTATGCACAGCAATCTATAATTAATAAAATATTTAAAGTAAACTTACAAATATAATTTTGTAATATATGAATACACATTATATATTGAGGAGTACATTTTCTTTGCACACAGGGTTCTTTTGGGTGCTTGAAAATGCTTGAATTAATCAGAATTCAAGCATTTTCATTTAAAGGTTAGGAAAGTGCTTGATTTATAAATGAAATCATTGAAATGCCTTGCTCTATGTAAAAGTCTGCCTGCTGGTGGTGGTCGGAGGGATCAGTGTTGCCTGTGTATGGCAGCCTCACTTCTGTCAGTGAGCCCCAGGGCAGCTGTGGCCAGTGTAAGGTAAGTTTGTTTTAAAATGTAACTAGTACCCAGCTGCAGCTTTTACCCCTGCAGTACATTCTCAATAACTTTGCTGTTTGAATGGCTTTTTTAAAGGGGGAATTATCAAACAATCTGAGGTTATGGAACCAGTAGGAATCAAGGATGTACTTTATTCATTTATATATCACTTAAAGTTCTTGAATGTGCTTTATGTATAAAATCATTGAGAGCAATTGATTTATGTCATTGTTAACCGAAGGGATGGAAAATCTGACTTCTTGACAAGCTTGTTCTTCTGAAATTAAACACTGTGCATAAAAGCGTATTTCACTGTAAAGTACGTGTTTTTAATTCAAATAATGGCTCTATGAGTTCAGGCGAGGTTGGACAAATATTTCTGGAAGGAGAGAAACAGCCTGCAGGAGGTAACAATCAGACATTCAGCAGGGTTAAAGGTAGCTGCAAAAGAAAAGGAAAGAAACCTGAATTTCTCAGAGAAACTAAGCTGAAAGTCAGCAGAGACACTCCTTAAAATGATTTTGTCTACTTTGCTGGTCTAACTTGAATTGGCCCTTTTTGTTATTTGCACTATTATTTTTCAATATTTCTAACTTAAGCATATCAAGCTGATTAAATGCCAATAATAGTAAAACTTCAACTATAATTTTGAGTTTATATTTCAATTCTGACACGCTGCAGTTTCAATTTTAGGAGAAGAGTCCTTGTACAAAGTCAGTTGATTACCCAGTGAGTTATTTGTATTATGGTCAACACTTTATAGGAACAGAAATGTATTAAAACTGAACTTATTCAATATAGCGAATATGTTGGGGAAATAAAATCTAAATTTAAAATGCTTCAAAATAGCTTAAATTTGGAAGACTAGACCAGCACTTTACGCATGCAGCATGCCCACAGCGGGTGATGTCAGAATGAGCGTCGTCACAGGTTTTTAATAAAATTTTATGTGAATAAAGACGAATAGCTTTACTTTACTTTGCAGTGGTTGGTAGCCTACTTTTAGTGATGTGACCATTTGAGCTATAGCATCTACACAATCATTGATTCTCTTCTAAAACGGGAAACAAACATGGTGAGGTCAGACAATCTTTAATATGGATTTTTTTATGAACTATAAAAAAAATAAAGAATGAAAAATGTAATGCAAATGATAGTCAATTATAAAAGGTCTACACTGAAACGAAATAGATATGTTTGATTATTGTATTTGTTTGCTTTTGATTAATTTCTTGCAGGGTGGCAGAGGATTTAAGTGGCCGTCTTGCAATCAGAAGGTTGCAGGTTCGCGACCCGCTCAGTCTGCCGCTGTCATTGTGTCCTTGGGCAAGACACTGAACCTGCCTTGCCTGCGGGCGGTGGTCGGAGGAACTGGTGGCGCCAGTGTACGGCAGGCCCCGCCTCTGTCAGTGCACCCCAGGGCAGCTGTAGCTCCATTGTAGCTCATTCCTACCAGCGTATGAACATGTGTGTGAATGGGTGGATGACTGATTGTGTTGTGAAGCGCCTTGGGGGGTTGTAGAACCCTAAGAAGGCACCATACAAATACAGGCCAAATTTCTTGTATGACTATTTCTTCAGATATACTATTATGTCATTCATTCAAAAAAAATTAACAACCAGGAAGTCTGTAACAATGTCTAATTTTACTGTGACTGTACATTTGCCCACTCAACCAGCTCCGGTGGCCTAGTGGTAGAGTGTCTGCCCCCGGACTGGGAGATCGGGGTTCGAATCCCGGTCGGGTCATACCAAAGACTTTAAAAAAATGGGACCCAATGCCTCCTTGCTTGACACTCAGCACTAAGGGGTTTGGATTGGGGGGTTAAACCACCAAATACTTCCCGAGCGCCCCACAGGGATGGGTCAAATGCGGAGGACAATTTTCACCACACACCAGTGTGTGTGACAACTGATGGCTTTAATCTTAAAACAAGTCCTCAGAATTTATAAGATGAAAAGGAAAGTGATAAAACTGGCTGAACAGGCTGATTTTAATGTACTGCAACACACCTCAGTTAGGCTTATTAGCTTATATAAAGAAAGTGCAGAACTGGCTTATATTTGGTGCATATTCATCTATCTGCATTATGAGTTTTGATTCATAAACTTCAAACTGCATCATTAGATTGCATGATGTTAACAATTATCATGTATCCTTGATACCTTATTCAGCATTTCATTCAGTATTATATACAAAATGTGGTATTAGAACCGTGATGGATCATTGCAAAAACCCCTTTAGGCAAATAGAGGCAACAAAATATCAACAAAAACACTTTAAAAAAACTTGAAAATGAAGAAAAAATTAGGTTTAAGTTAGAAAAACACATGTTCCACAAAATAAACAAATACAGTTTACAATTTTTTTTACAAGGAAGAGAGTAAAATTATAATATAACCAGGAACTAGATAAAGTGAAACAATCACTCACAACCAAGTACATCTAAACATTTTATAGTTTGCAAAAAGTGTTCACTGCAAAATAATTCAATAGTCAGTTTATAACCTCAAACTTTAGGCAATGTGTGGTGGTAGTAGCAGTAGTGGAGTTGAGTTGTGAGGTCAGTTTTCCAACAGAGGGCGCAATATACCTTCTAATGCAATATTCAGGGAGAGAGCAATAATTACAGTATGATAGAAAATGACTATTCAGTTTGATGGATGTGACCTGAAGTATTTTAGTTTTGAGTTCAGCCAATTGCGCAAAGTGTTTCCATAAGCTAACACACAAAGCTGCTGTTGTTAAAATACGTAGTGATGAGCTAAATTACTTAACAAGTGAAAGTCTGATGATTTGTTGAAAATCATAAAAGCTGCAAAACAGATTTAATAAATTGAATGTCTGGACAGTTTTTCAATAGGAATCTTCTAAACTCTACGTGAAAAAACACACACCATGCACACATTTCTCTAAAGTCAGCAGACATAGTTGACATGACTAAATGTGTCTGCTGACTTAGTCTGCTGAC
This sequence comes from Aphyosemion australe, assembly GCA_006937985.1. Classification (NCBI taxonomy): domain Eukaryota; kingdom Metazoa; phylum Chordata; class Actinopteri; order Cyprinodontiformes; family Nothobranchiidae; genus Aphyosemion; species Aphyosemion australe. The sequence continues at coordinate 2,215,409 of SSNS01000051.1, read as the reverse complement.
AAACAACTGAAATTTTTTAAATAGACTCCAGAAAGTTTAGAACAAAAGAAGCTATTTAAAACCAGAGGTGTTAATTAATTAGAGTGTAATCAATGCTGCATGCATTTTTAAAATGAAGGGCTGTTCCTCATTAATAACTACTGATCAATGTTTGCTGAGTTATTTATTTGCAACTACCAATTTAAAACCGACACAAGTGAAGATGAAGAAACATGCACGGAAAAATAAATCCTTAAATATTGTACTTGTTTACTGCCTATTGGTACAATAGGCATCACATAAAGGAATCATTTATCTGGAACATATGTTGGAAGGAATAGATTTTATCCCATTCAACAGAAAAGTCTCCCAATATGGGATTGACAAAAATAGATTTTTGAATATCAACAAATTAAATCTGTAGTTAAACATAAATTCAAGCTTAATAAAGTAAAATTACAAACATCACCAAGTGTACTAAACTTTTTAAATTTCACCCACCCCAAATTGCTGTCTTATATCGCACACTGTCCAAAATAGACGATTCGATATCCGTTCCTACAGCAAAAATGGAGGTGGATCTATCAGTCAGCTTTGACCTGAACTTCTGCTCTCAGACTTGCAACCTTTAAAATGACCAGGAACCCCAATTTACAATTAATTCAATACAAAATTCTGCACAGAGTACATTATACAGGTCATCAGATGTTTAGGATGGGGTTTACGTCGTCTGACACCTGTACACACTGCACAGACAACACTACTGATAATTATATAAACACAATGTGGTCTTGTTCACCGGTTCAGGGATTCTGGTGCTGAGTATGTGAAGACCTGTCAAAGTGTCTGAAATGTGATATCCCAGCTTCCCCCTCACTGTGCTTGCTGGGAAACCTGGATGACGTCCCTTTGGAAACTAAATCAGTTCACACGGTTCTGACTGCCTTATGTATCACTAAGAAAGCTATCCTCATAAACTGGAAAAATAAAAATAATCTTTGCATTAACCAGTATAGAAATCTTTTGTTAGACCATATTACACTTGAGACAGCCTCTTCTTCAACATCAAATCAATCTCTCTGGGCTCCTTTGATCAGTTCCATCACATAGCGATGATGAGGGGTCATTGACTTTTGTCCTGAAGG
>SSNS01000051.1:1934292-2214225 GCA_006937985.1 Aphyosemion australe | reverse complement strand
CCGGGAGTTTCCTAGGGGTGGGTTCGTTGGGGGGTCTGGAGCTAGGGGGCTGCTGCTTCGGTCTGGTGGTGCTTTGGTGGCCTTGGGGGGTGTCCTTCTAGCAGCTGTGTGTGGGGCCTCAGGGGGTCTGTGACGGTGGCCATGGTCACTGCCTGATAGCCATGTCCAAAATTTGCTCAAGGTTGCAAACATTTTTCTATTAAGTTTTTCTTTATAAATCACAAAGTTTGCATGGAAAGTCACTGCAGTTTTCAGACATTGCTTTGTGCATAAGCAAGCTATATAAATGAGGCTCCTGATATTTAGAACCAGAGTGAAAACACACACACACACACACACACACTTCCAGGTGATGTAACCGGAAGATCATCAACAGATCAATGCAAGAGTTTTGTCTGAGTGTAAAAGCAGGAAGTCAAAAACAGGAATCATACAAGAAAAGAGAAGATAAATATTGCACTAACAAGCCACAGTCAGACTTTGATGCACCTCTGTCTGTGGGTAAGATATAGATATAGAGATATAGACTTACCCCAATGGGGAGAACTGAGGGTTTGATGCCAAGCCCCTGCAGTATTATGCAGTGATACAACCTGCTATTTGGACCCTCTTTAGTCTTCAAATTGTCTTTTATTTTTTTATGTCATAGACTTTTGTCTGCTGTACACCCAATGTGCATGTCCTGTTTTACTAGTTCTGGAGTGGACTGAGATCTTATCACTCTGGGGGTCATTAAAATCTAGTGTACACATTGTCTTGTTCAAGAAACCCATTTGAGATCATTTGAACTTTGTGACATGGTGCATTATCCTGCTGGAAGTAGCCATCAGGGTCAACTGGTGGTCATAAATGGATGTTCATGCATGCAAAACTGTTTGAATACCAGAATTGGCCCAATTTTCTGTTCTTATCTCAAAACCAACTAAGAAGTTTCCTGTTTTGTACTAGAATCAGCATACATTTAATCATGTCAGATTTGAAACTGAAACCAGGTGTTGAAGCAATGTGCAGCCATGATGAGTGCCTCTGTGCCGTCCTTCAGACCAGCTCTTTCGAGACATTGGTAGGATTTCTTGACAACAGCCACTTCAGTTATCTGTCGGTGGTACAGCTCATGTAGGAGTTTGTCCTCTTGTGATGGTATTTCCATCGCCTCCTCCTCTGATTGCCATTGTCTGAGACATTCACTGAGCACGTCATCTGTTGGGGCCTTGTCCATGATGTTTATGAATCTTGGCTGTTTGATCCTGCACAGTGACTCTCACACTCACTAGTCCTCGGTGTCATGTTTTGGGGAAGCTTTTTGACCTATATATATATACACACACACACACAATCTTTGTTTTTGACCCAAGACATACAGAATAAGCACACAAGACTTGGTATATGAAATTATAACAGTGTTTATTAACTGAGGGAGCACCATCAAACGGAGGTGAGGCAGGATACTGTGAGTCCAGGGACATCTGGAAACAGACACAGAAAACACACAAAACAAAAAAAAAAAAAAAAAAAAAAAAAAAAAAAAAAAAAAAAAAAAAACTACCCAAACACAGGCGAGACAAATCAAAAACTCAAGGAAACTCGAGCACTAACAGTCCAGGCCAACAAGGGCAAGTAGAAACCCAGGAGGCTGGTGACTGGGACAAGGAACCAACAGTGGCATCAGGAGGCCGGTGATGTGGGACCAGGAGAGTCTGGGGGCCGGCGACGAGGGACCAAAAGCGGGAACCTTGAGAGTCTGGGGGGCCGGCGACGAGGGACCAAAAGCGGGGACCTTGAGAGTCTGGGGGGCCGGCGACGAGGGACCAAAAGCGGGGACCTTGAGAGTCTGGGGGGTCGGCGACGTGGGACCTGGAGCCGTGACCTTGAGAGCCTCGGAGGCTGGCGCCGGGGAACCAGGAGCCGGGACCTTGTGGGACTGGGGGGGCGGTGAGCTTGAAGGGGCCTCGGGCGCAGGAGCTGGAAACGCTGGGGACCATGTGGGGCAGCCGGAGACAAGCCCACAGGAGACGAGCCCTCTGAAAACTGGAACCCCTCATGACACGAAGCCACAGGAAGCGGCTGGACCTCGGGCGGAGCCACTTGGGCGTCTGCGATGAGGTGGAGGGGGGGATGTTCGGCACACCACCTGAAGGACACATAGGTGCGTCCGCACAAGACTCCTCAAACCTGTCCACCCTGCTTAGCCAAAACTGCCAGAAAGGCACTTTCTCGTCGCTGAATCCTTGCTGGTCAGGTCGATGTCATGGGATCAAAGGCATGGAGGATCGGCCCAGTTGTGGTGATGATATGGAGTCGTCGGAATCATAGGAGGTTTGAGTGCAACCGCCTACCAGAGATGAGGAGGTGGCGCTGTTGATGCCAGGAGATGTAGATGAAAAGCCCACCAGAGATGATGGGGTGGTGCCGTCGGAACCAGAGGATGTGGAGGTGAATTGACCTGCAGGAAGTCTCTGCAGGTGTATGGGTCGCCTGAATACCTGTCTGGGTGTCGAGGAGTTGGTGCATCTGGACAAACTGCTGGGTCCATGTTGTGGTCAGTCCGTCACGGTGAGAAGACCCAGGAACAGCACAGAGATTGAGTTGTTGCAAAATAAGGTCTTTAATTCTTGTGGTGAGGCAAAATCCAACAGGCTCTGGCATCATAGGAAGCCAAACAATGCAGTCATCTCAGAGCACAGGAGGGTACAAGCTGACAAACACACACTGACCACATCAACGGACTGACAACCACAGAAGACAAGACCAGGGTTTAAATACACAGAAGGAGGTGATCAGGGAGACAAGGAGCAGGTGTGGCCAATTAACTAAATGACACAGCAGGGGAGGACACATGAGGGGAAACAGGGGACATGGACACAGAACATGACATATACACTGCCCAGTAAAAAAAAAAAGTTGCCACCAAATAAAATGGTCAAACACTAATATTTCATTGGACCACCTTTAGCTTTGATTAGGGTATGCATTCACTGTAGCATTGCTTTGAAGCTTTAATTACATTTTAATTCAAATTAAATATTTAAAAAATGTATTAATATAAGTAAAATAAGTATTGTAAGCAATATTTACTTTTGCACCATAACCTGTAACGACTGCAGCTATAAGTCACAATCATTGGTTATGCATTCTGCATAAGTTTATAATATAAATTTTAAAAAGAGGGGAAATAAGAAAGTTCACCGAGAAAATTGAAAATGAAACCGGATCTCGCTCCTTTCTGCGCATCTTCAGCTCGCAGATGCAGATTCATCATGCAAACCCTCATTTCCCCTCCACCCCTTCGTCCTCGCGCTCCTCCCTTCCGTTATTCCGTGCTGGGTGTCTGTTTATTCCTCCATCATCAGCACAATCCGCTTGACGGTCAAAGGTCTCGTTTAGCTTCTGTCTGTAATTGTTGTCGTTGATCTCTTGTTTCTGTGACGGATCTAAAATGATCAGAAACACCCCCAAATCCCACATTTTGGTCGCCTGCGCTTCTCTTGTCATCCTACTGTAAGTAATTGTTTCTTTACCGCAATTCAACCTGTTGAGAGAAACAAAGGGAGAGAAAAAAGGCTTTTTAGGCATTTAAACATTAGGTATTCTAGCTGCTCACGGTTATTGCAATAATAATAGGCTATTCATTTTTAAGAGTATGATTTATTTATTTATTTTATTATCTGCGGAAGTTATTTAGAGAAGTTAAATGCTGCGCCTTTAGTGACATGTTCTTTTTTAAGGCAATAGGCCTAGTTGTTTTTTTGCAAAGCACTGGTTTTAGTTGACTCTGGAATATTGTCAAAGTGTAACAATATCGCATCTGTCGCGGATTGCAGACCTATCGCATGCAGCGAGATCCTCGTTCGGGTTTTAGGGAGCGCGTTTTTTTCTGTGCCATGATCTCATCGCCTTTCCCCTTGAGCTCTCTGGGTTACCGAGAAAATGTAGCCCTCAAGAACCCAGATCCCTTTTGAAATAGACAACAAATTGGAATAAATACATCAAAATGTAGAAAAAATAAATAAAATAAAGAAGTAAAATAATTTTCAATATATGTATGGATAAGATGTGACTTGGGGTTGTCAAACTTGAATATATGACTGAAGAAGCAAATTTGCAGATGTTTGAAATGGGCTGTGACACCAGTGTCACCATGGGTCCTTAAGGGTTAAATAAAATAAAACGCGTTTTTGTTTTTTGTTATTTTTTATTTAATGCTGATATTTGAATCCTGTTTGGATCCAGCTATTAACCTGCAACTGAGAAAGGACTGCCCTGTGATGCAGTAAGGAGCTTATTTCTTCAGCTTTTTTTTTTTTAAGAAAAAAGTTTCCATTATTCAGAGCCCATCCGGTTGGCCTGGTATATCTAATTCCCCCTGCTTTGTAATATTCTGTGAAACATTTCAGGTTTTCTTTAAAAGGGCTGTGTGCAAAATTAAACCATGACGTGTTGTATGTCCCTGCTACTGCAGAGGACAAGATATGCCCTTATGAGTTTACGCAGTTACCGAAAATGGAAGAATGAACAATAGGGGCATAACACACACACACACACACACACACACACTCACACACACACCCGTATGGCAACCGATGGATGAACAAAAGTTCAAGTGTAGGAAACATCAACCAAAAACCCCCAAAATATTTTCCACACAAACAGAAACTACAGGTGAAACTTGAAAAATTTGATTATGGTGCAAAAGTCCGCTTATGTCTGTAATTCGCCTTAGACTGAGAGACCATCTAAAGGCTCATGAACCCTTTGCAGGTTTTCTGGATTAATTAGCTGAGTGTGACACTTTGAGTCTAGAATTTTGAACCTTTTCACAATATTCTAACTGTCTGAACTTTTTTAATTGGGGGTTTTCAGCTGTAAGCCATAATCATCACAATTATAACCAATAAAGGCTTGGATTATGAGTCTATCTCATATATTGGTTACTCTTTTAAGTTGAATTACTGCAACAAATGAACTCGTGCATCAAATATTTTGAGTTTCACATGTATGACTCCAAACTGGATATTCAGTCAGTTAAAATATTAGAATAAAGGTGTTGCTAATCTAAGAGCAGTAAAGCTGAAATTATGTTCATACATAACCTTTAGTTGGCTGTAGAAATCTAAAACAAATCCTGTCTAATTTCTAAGATATTTGAGGTCTGAAACTCACATCTGCTCAGATATTTGTGATGGTTTTATTGATGAATTTGGGAGAATCTCTCATTTGGTCCAATTCTTGAGGAGCTGAGGTCATCTATAGTGTCTGATCCTATAATAGTTCCTACTGGTTCTCACTGAGACTGGCAAAGTCATCAAGTAAGGGGAAGAAAGGCTAAACTAAATTCAGGGCTTCAGCCAAAACATGGTTGAATATAAAAGAATATGTAGCTCTTTAGTCATATTTTATTTATCCTAACGTTAAAAGGAGAAATACAAAACTGTGAAATGTGTGTTTCAAAGAAAGACGTGCATAGAAAAAAATGTCAGCATATTCCGACATTTTTAGCTTTTTTTTTTTTGTTTGTTTGTTTTTGACACACTTAAAACTATCAAAATTCTATGAGATTGTGTCATGATGACATTTTTTACATCCTTTGAGCAATTTTTTTTCTTTTTGTATTCAGGCCACAATTACCAAACCGCTTCAATTGAAACTGGTATATCATTTACAACTGCCTGTTCAGTTTTCTAGGAAGTTGTCTGTGGTCAAATTACAAAAAAAAAAGACTCTTGTGTTGTGCTATATAAATAAAGCTGCCTTGCCTTCATAGCCAGCTAATGGAAACATTAGTAGCTTAATTGGTCTATTGGAAGATCTTTTGATTATAAAGGTTTGAGTAAAGCTAAATTAATCACGTCCCTTTTTTTTCTGTAAGCACTTTGAGATTTTTAAATTTAAAGCGCAATACAAATGAAATATATTATTATTATTATTATTATTATTATAAAGTAGGAAATGCTTTATTTCTGATCTCAGACAAAAGTAAATGTAATCCTAATACACATGTCTTTCATGTTTCTATGAAGTGGTGCAGCACGCTGACAAACCTAATACCTAATCTGGTTGTTAGAACATGTTTTGGGTTAGTTAAAACTTTTTGACTTGAACTTTTCATTTAGGTTTGACATATTATGTGAACCTTTGTAAATGCCTCTTGCTTGGTGATTGCTGGAGAAAGGCGCCAGCTCCCCACAGCCTTAATCAGGAATAACGAGTCAAGTAGATGAATGAATGAACTTTTGCAAATGGTATATTTTTGTTGTGGCCATTTAAGTTATAGCAGGGGTCTGAAGCAACAACTGGCCTTTTGTACCCTCCACAGTTGCCCCTAATTACTTTAACTAGACTTTCTAGCCTAGCAATGATAAGAAAAACTTACTCATGTTTATAAATATAGATATAATAAAAAATGCAGGTTTAAGCTAGCCTGGCAAGCCATCCTATGTGAAAGTTAAAGTCCCACTAGTTGTCACACACACTGGTGTGTGAAATTTGTTCTCCACATTTGACCCATCCCCTGGGGGAGCGGTGAGCTGCAGACACAGCCGCATTCGGGAACCATTTGGTGGTTTAAAGCAACATTCCGCAACTTTTACACCTTAAAATTATGCTTTTTTGTAAAGTTTTTGCATCATAGTATTATCTATTTTGTTCCTTGTCATACCTGTGATAGTGTTGGGGGGTCCCACGTCTGTTTACTGCGCTATACAGTTTTTGTGCTTCGGGTAGCGCCGGAAGCACTGACTGGGTGTCGTTTTACGGCAGAATATGGCAAGCCAAAGGGATAAAATAAAGCGCGCGTTCTAAACGCGTGTTATGTCCGCCAAAATGCGCAGCATGAATGCGCGTTTTGACGCCAAAGGGGGCAAAAACTTGCGTGTTCTAAAAGCGAGCATTATGTCCTAAATGCGTCCTAAACTCGCATTATGTCCGCCAAAACGCGCGTACAAGACGCGCGTTTTGGCGGACATAATGCGAGTTTAGGACGCACATTTTTTTATCCCTTTGGCTTGCCATAATTGTATAACGTAGACTCGCTGTAGCAGTGGCAGATTCACCAAAGAAAGCTAGAAATCCCTTATCAGAGGAATCTAGGAAAAGAAAAGAAGAACGTGATAGAGTGAGAGCAAAGACCAGAGTTATTATTGGGCCGTCTTTTCCTCGCTGGAGAGCTCTTTTAGAAAGAACAGCATGAACTACGGACTCTAACCTAGCCGTGTTGCTAATGGCTAGGTAAGTAATAAATGAGTTCACCAGGGTTATTGTGTTTGGTCAGGCATAAAGTTGTTATACAGTCCTGATAAAACTATTTATTCAATGCAAAGTTGTGGAATGCTGCTTTAATATATTGTCTGGCCATGACCCATAGGCAAAGCTCAGTTGTGAGGCAGAATCTATGAAGTCTAAATAGTCAAAAGTTGATGACAAAGCCAATTCAAACAAGCCGCCGCCATCTTTGTTGTTACGCTCTGTCACAGCATTGGTGCTAATCCCACCCACCAAACCGACAGAGCACTGTGATTGGCTAGACACAACTCTGCTCAGGCCAATGGTAGTCCTGCTGAGGCATCAATCGAGCGTGGCTAGACCCACCTGCAGAACATTTTGCTTCTGCTATGGTCTGTCTAGATTTCTAACCTATCCACGTTATTTTTGAGTAGCCTCATGGAGAAACGTTGATGCAAGCAACATCCTGTGAAATACCGGAAGTAGCACATACTCATTGGTTTGCATTGTGAGGTTTCGTTGCTAGTAGCAGTTTATTTGAACATTTGAAGAGGATTTAAAAAAATATTTACCCCCGAAAAATGTAGTCACGCGCCTCGGGAAGATGTTGCGCTGTTCGCGCTAGTACTAACAACCAGAGAAAATTAAATTTGTAGCTACAAGAGCGATGTTTAGAACATGCACCTCCAGAGTGAGAGAGCGTGCAGCTGTGAGCGTCGGCACGGTTTTCACCGCCTCTCCAGATATGAGGAACCCAGAAGGATGTGGCTGAAAAATCTTAACTCGGAACCACCACAAACTTTATTTGTGCGTTCCGTTCATTTTATTGTGAAAAAACCAAGAGAGGAACACCCGCATCCTACTTTGTTGTTGGATATGACAAAACTCTGGAGAAGAGACTCAGAGTAGTAAAGAAATCTGACAGCAGTCTCTCAACAGATGATTTCATGTGTACAATTTTCTGAATACTTATAATTTAACGTGCGTTTAGACTCCCGTTTTTAACCTAAAAGTGCCATCCTGCTGTTTGTATTTCACCTGTTATAGAAACTAAAACGCAGGCTTAGTGATGAGGTAATTTAAGGCTCTGACTCGGCTCTACATCTGCTTTTAAGTAAATAAGATTGTGTCCCACCTCTTTCAACAAAACACGGACAACCTTATTACGATGTAGGTACTGATAAGCCTCAGAGCTTTTAAGCCAGACTTTAAGATCGTCCCCCCCCACCTCTCTGCTTCAGTAGGCAGAAGGAGTGTAACAATGTCCTGTTTGAGCTGTGACAGCTGGTGTTCATGCATGTTTTCAGTCTCTAAAAGCCCAGAAAAAGAGGATTTGCGCAAAAGGATCGCATCGTCTCAATGTAAACAAACACGTACCGGAAGTTGCTTGCATCTTTTGCGCAAAGCATCACGGGCCGTAAGAATAACGTGGATAGGTTTAAGCAGCTTTTCAGTTTTTTTCATGGATTAATGACACTGAACTACAACAGAATTAGAATAAAAACACCAGCAAAGATTTTAGGTCCATTTCTATTATTTTATATATTATTTTATAATTATCAACATCCCTTAGAAATAAATAGTTTTTGCAAAAGTTAATTTTTTTTCTTAATTTTTAAAATTAATAACAAAAACAAAGTGGTGTTTTTTCCAGTATGACAACAATTCTCTTATGGTAGATATAGTATAGAACAGGAAAGAAAAGATTTCAGACTTTATTCCCAGAATTCTGATAAAAAAGGGAGAAGTGTTTTCAGTGTCCCTAATCCTCCTCTGTAGATATTTATAAAAAATTAAGAATGATCCCTTTCCAAATGGTCCTGTAACCATTTTATTTAGATTGACTAAGGGGGGAAACAGCTCTTTGGATTGTAAAGGCTGCAAGCCCCTGAGCTATTGATTCACCCATACACCCAAACACAGGATGTCAGTTGTACAGACAGGAAGCAAAGAGGGTGTGGGTGGGTTCATTTTCAATATGCATTTTTTTCATGAACTATGAAAAAGTAAAGAGAATATTTTAAGGTGAGTGTTACTAAAACATAAAAGCCAATTTAAAGTTCTAATTTATTTATTCATTTTTTCAGTAATATGTTGTGGTCTCTGTATGAATGAATGCTTGTGAGTTGTTTTTGTGGAGAAAAGCTCTTGTGCTCCTTTTTCTGGAAGTAGAAGTGTGTCAGAGGGATGGAGGGGCAGAAAATGACAGGATCATCTTGCCTCTGATTGGCTGACAGCAATGTGACTCTTCCCCTGCCTTCGTTAAAGACCATGTTTACTTGTTTTTTCAACACATTTACAGTGGTCTCTAGTGTAAATGAATGTCTTGTAAGTTGATCTGTGTGTGTGTGTGTGTGTGTGTGTGTGTGTGTGTGTGTGTGTGTGTGTGTGCGTGCGTGCGTGCGTGCGTGCGTGCGTGCGTGCGTGTGTGTGTGTGTGTGTGGAGCCTTGGTAGTTCTGTTTCAGGAGCTAAAAGCGACCCGGATCAGAGTTCAGCTGAACACAGCAGGTTTTACAGTCTTATTTCCTGATATTCGGACATCTGCCTCTGATTGGCCAAACAGCAACGTGACTCAACCACTGACTCTGTTTGCCACTAATGCAGGAAATAGGGGTAGAAGACTATTTTCATGTTTAGCCTGCATGTTAAACTCAGAGCGACCAATCACATTTAAAAAATATAACAAGTAAAAACGCTTTGGACTTTAACATAATTCAGAATACTTTAAAACATAATTTATTGTGTAAAAAATGCAACATTGATGTATTATCTCCACCAATAACAGAAGCCTGAATGTGTTCCATCTTGTTGTGGAGTTGCTAATAATTAGCATCTACTAGCCGATACGCGCTCTGCTCTGTCCTGGGTGCAAAATCAATTTCAATCAGTTTCCCTGTGATGTAGAAGACACTGGCTTTTCCCATCTATTTCCAGCTAATGCAGGCTATGGGTGGGTTAAAGAAAATGTCACATGCAGCATGCATATACAACTCAGTGTGACTGTATTTCAAAAGGAACAAGAATTACACGGTTTCTCAGTAAACAAGACCTTTGAAAAATAATTTGAATACAGTTTTTCTGTTTGCTTTTGATGAACTGTGTGACTCCTGCTAAGGCTGTTCCTCCTATGATGTGGTGTCATTTAACAAAGAATTTCAAATATATGTTTGTGTCAAGAAGTTTAGTTCAGTAGGTCCTTTTACTGTGACTTACCATGCAGGACCATGCAAGGCCTCAGTATTTAAACTAGAATGTATGAACAACCTTCATAAAACTAACTATACAAACTGATTTTTACGTGCTGCAACAATTCACACCACAGTAAGGGTTTGTTGTAACGCATTTTATTTGTAAGAGTTATAAATAAAGGGCAGAACTGTCTCATATTTATAGACTTCCCGTCAGGAAGTCACAAGAACATGTGTGTTGCAGCACAGCATACTTCTGAGCACAGCACAGGGGCGCCTCAAGGATGGTAACTTAGTCCTGGCCTCTTCACCCTGCAAATGTTCTATACAGCTCAGGTAGGCATAAAAATTATAAACTGCTCATGTCAATGCAAAAGTGGTGTGACTCATTAACAATGGAACAACTCGCTGAACTGACATGGAACAGCCTGCGAGTCGATACGGAGAGAATGTTCTGTCTCTTAAAGTCAATGAAACTAAAGAGCTGACTGTGAATTTTATTTAAAAGGTGCACTTCTTAGCAACTTCAACTTTCAGTTGTGTTTGGACAGAAGTTTGTATACAGACACAGAGGCCACAATTTCATGCATATGACAATCTAGAATATTTTTCATTTGCTTCTCATCTACACACCTCATTTTTATGGTTTATGTTTGCCCTACACCGAAGTTTATTACCTGCTGCTCTTTGCTGCTAACGTCTCACCTGTTTGGTTTCTCAAGGTTGGGTTTTGTTCACATCAGAAGAAACTTGTAATTGTTAATGATCAGCCACAAAATAAAATACTTTAGCAGCTCATTTACCAAGGTCGCTTTCAGTTTTCAGCATGACTGCATCTTAAAGTTTACAGAATGTGAAGGGTTTGAAATTTGATTTTACTTTAAAAATATATTTATCCTGGAGAAAAGCTTTTTTTTTTATCAGTATTTACTAAATGAAAACACATCTTAGCATAGCAGTTTTTTGGCTAATGCACTAAATTAAGAAAATTACTAAAAGTAATGGTGTCTGTGGACTTAAATACTGATATTCATCCTTCTGCAGTATAAAACTTGAATAAATACTTGAAAAAAAAAATTCACCAAAGTTTCCAAACTGCATCACAACAGATCATTAAACTGCAAGGTGTGAATAATTAACATGCACCATTTTATACACACAATCATAATTCACTGTGCACTGGTCTGAGGGGCTTCAAGTTCAACACAACGTTGAGGATAGTTGGGTATGAAAGAGGCTGAGGTGTGTCCAACACGACCTGATGAAGAGAGTGAAGCAGGCAAAGGTGGACTATAAGAGAAAGGTGCAGCAGACCAACACTATTAATGTCTGAAGTGGAATAAAGAGCATCACTGGTTATTCAATGAAGAATGACAAGGTTATTGATGGGCAAGACCAAAGTCTCTTCTACAATAGGTTTGATTGAATGGCCAGTGTCCAATCTATGTCACTACCTGACACTACTCAGACATCTGCTCTAGCGTCTGCTATTGCTCCATAGACTTCTGTGGACTACCATCCAACTGCAGTTGCCACACCCATCACAATTTGTCACCCTCTGTTTTTTTAACCACCAAGGAGGGGATGATGGAGCTAATGAGGACGTTTCCTGTAGGCTCAGATGGAGTGGGCTCAAGATTCCTGAAGATCTGTTAAGCCCAGCTGGCACAGCCCCTCTAAAGGCTTTAATACATTTGAGTCCCAGTGCAGTGGTGAGAGACATCAAGTCTTGTATCTGTGGCCAAAGTTCAGAGACCGGCCAGGGTAAATGACTACCAGCCAATTGTCCTGACATTCCACACGATGAAGACTTTGGAGTGGTTGGGCCTTTGTCGAATGGGGACAGGGTTCGCTCACATTAGGCCCTCTTTAGTTTGCTCCCCAGGATTGTGTTGGAAGAGAGGATGCCATCCTCACGTGCTGAATTAGGCCCACACCTACCAGGATATACCAGGTAGCTATAGGCCCGTTTTCACTTATCAGAAAATTTTACCAGACCTTCATGGCACGAGCATGTCTCCATTTCAGTGGCCTAAAAAGACCAGTTTCCAGGTCAATTTAGGGACCAATCAGTACCTGCATTGGGGTATAGACTCAGAAATTTAGTTTTATTTATTTAACTTATACTTTATGAGGATAAAAACCGCTTGAGATGCATTATCTCATTTTCGAGCTGGTCCTCAAATCATACAACAAAAATAACAATTAAGACAGCAGAGTCTTTTTCATAAATGAGCCTGTAGAGTCTCTGGGTGGGACTTGTGGTTAACTCATGCTGATTGGGTATAACTCAGAGGAAAATAATAGACGTTGCCACACAACTGGCATTTGTAAAATTGGACGAGTTGCTGGTGAAGCAGAATGGAAGAAAAATAAATCACTGCTTTAAAATCACAGTTTCAAAACGTTTTTTGACTTCTTGTGAGCATTTATCATAATCCAGCCAAATATTTTGAAGTGGGGAAGAATTCTTCCCTGATTTCATAGATTACAGATGACCTGACCTCGGTTTGTCAGACTACAAAACTGTGTCTCAGGGACTGTCAAGAGCAGCACAGGACCCTCCAAGGAAGTTGGCTTCACTTGTATCTAGACTTACACAGCAGATTTTAAGTACAACTCGAGAGTCCGGTCACATTCAAAAATATCCTGATGACACACTAGCATGCATCAGGAATAAAACAGAGCAGGAATACAGGGACCATGTGGGGGCCTTTGGGGATTTGTGTAACAAGAATTAAGTTTATTATTTTATTTTTTAATTGAATTGTCATCCCAACACTGCCAAAAAACAAGGGAAGAAGGGGTGGACTTCCCTCATCTTCCTGTTTCCATAATTGGGCCAGTTTTATTTATTACTGTAGATGCATATCTGTGGGTTGTCTAAGTATTTTATCTGTCTGTCTCTCAGGCCCAATTTCAATACTCACACTGCGCCCTACACCCTTCTGTGAAGTGCGCTTAGAGGAAGTGCGCAGTAAGGCTTCGAGTGCGTAGTACACAAGTGTGCAAATAATTGCCAAATTGGGACAGTGAGCATTGCGTCATCAACCGCAACGCATGCTGGGATGCCGGTCGCTGTTTGTGCTTTTTAAAAAATCTTTATTAACAGCTTTCGAACAAACAAACAATTATTTGACTACATTTAAATTAATTGCTGTCCACATTTATATCTTAGTCTAAAACATTCAGAACATGAATAAATATCATTAATCGTCTTAAAATTAACTTCTTTCACTTGAAAATACGTTTTCAGAAAAGGCACTTGAGCCATTGCTCCGCCTTCTTCTCAAACTTCCCACGTAGCAATGGATTGTGGGTAATACCCTTGCCCAAAGTCTGCATCGCTGCTGACTTGGGCGAAGTGCAGATTAAGTGTGCAAAATGGGCGTGGTCAACTTCTGCACTTGAGAATTGGAACACCCTATGCACTCGCACCCCTGGCCGGGAACGCCCAATTGAAGGGTGCAAGTGCGAGTGTTGGGATTGGGCCATGGATGCCTCATTGTGGAACAAAGTCTCAGGTTCATTAGGGAAACTGTCAGACTTAACTGATAATTTGAGACGCAATGTCATTCCATTTAATGTAACAGTAATTTTGATGTTATATTGTTAAGTATGCATATATGTATGTATGTAATATTTTTAACATTTTTTCCCATCTTGACAAAAAATTAACTACCGTAGCCTAAATGTGTGAACATGATGCAGTTTCTGTTCCTATGCTTCTAGAAACCTTTGACTACATTTTGCTAACCACTTTATTTATGGAAATTCTTCTGGTATGTTAATGTCCTGACACCTACATGTACATTTTACTGACCTGATGAGCTGGTGTCTGTGTGTCCTCACAGGGGAATCTACATGTACTTGAAGGATAGCTTTCCACCTTTCCGGTAAGAGGAGCTCAGGTTTCTGCAGCACAATGGAGGAATTTATTAAAACAATCTGCTAACTAAGGAATGCTCACTGATCCTATTTCACAAATATAACTAATCATATATCATTTTAAAATGTCTATTTCCTTGAAGCTTTTACCAGGACTGTCCTTCCACTGATTTGGAAATTAATACTTTGAGAAATGATATTGAAGAGCTTGGGCACTGCAAGGACAAAGGCAAGTGGGAGATCGGTGACCTGGTGATGACGCCTGGGTGAGACGCCACTTTTATATTCCATTCAATTTATTTAACATATAAATGAACTATGACTGCTTGTGATGCAAATGAACAATCCCTGTTAAAACATATACAGTACATATACAGTTATTAATGGTTGTGATGCATCATGATCCTGTTTTGTGGTGAGTGAGAGCATATGCCCCTCTGCAGGTAAACTTTCCCTTTCATCAATTATCCCATCTGATCCTGAGGATGTGAGGAGCTACAGGACAACCACTCCTCACTGGATGATTGACCTTATCTGGTAGCTTCCAGCCTGTTAACTTCTAATGTTTTAGACCCTCTAGTGTTTTTGTGACTCTAGGGTTCTAGCTGTAACTCTTTGTTTCCTGGTTACCATTTGTTGCATCGTCAAGTCCTCGGCTCATAATCTGCTGTCTCAATGCTCCATCCAGGAGCCAGTCATCTCCACAGTTGTCCTCTGGATCCGGTGACAGGGCTCAGTGGAGGATGGGGGTGCTAGTAAGGGGCAGGCAGGTGGAGATTTGAGGACAGTGGCATTTCAGAGGAAACGTGTGGAGAAGACTGATTCCAGGATGGACCATTGTGACAGAAGATTTATAGCCGAGGACTTGAGAGGCAGTGACGAGTTGAAACCTGGAAACACAGAGTAACAGTAAGAAAACTAGAGCACTGGAGAGTCCCAAAACACTGATTGGAAGTTACCTGATAAGGTTAGCCATCCTGTCAAGGAGTGGTTGTCCTGGAGCTCTTAAATCCTCAGGATCAGATGAGATAATGAGTGTCAGGTGTGCCCGTTGCTCAGGAAGGTGAACGCCCGCCTGCAGATCTACTAAGGAAAAACACACACACACACACACACACACACAACAGGTTGGAGACAGGGTGTTTTTTCAATTATGATCCTGCAGAAAAAAATGTGATTCAATATTATTCCATGTATTATGGATTTGCTAAACAAAATTAAATTAAATTGATAAAAAGTGTTGCATTTACTATAAGGTTCAAACCTGTTATACCAGTGAAGGTATCAGCTTCATAGCCTAAAGCCTTATAGAAGTGTTTCCCAGGACACGTGATGGAGCTCAGAGAGAGCTTAACAGTTGTTGTCTTTTTGCATGGTGACCCAAGATGCCTGTTGAATAAGGAAGCAAATGGAATAAAATTTGAATGCTCATTTGATTGTTCGGGCAAGAATTATTTGTTTTATTCACACGCAATTCTATCAGCATTGAATGATTTTGTTCAAGTCATTACTGGATTTGAGCAACGCAAATTAGAAATTACTGCTGAGGGCAAATTTTGGTTCCTCATTGAGAAACACATCCCATCATTCATGCACTGCTCAAAAAGGATAGGATTCAATCATAATATGGGATCAAGTCAGCTAAAGAGCAGAGGAGGTGATTCATTAGTGTCAGTTGTTTTGGTGATAATGACATAAGCAGCCACTGCTGCAGCTCACCGCTCCCCACGGGGATGGGTGAAATGTGGAGATGTAATTTCACCAGTGTGTGACGATGACTGATGGGACTTTGACTTTAATGTTTGTATTGAGAAATCTGAAGTTACATGTCTTGCTGAAGCTGAAAAGTTTGGGAACCCTATAGAACAAGGAGGATATTTCAGGCAGCAGTTACTCTATAGGAGAACTTGACAGAGCCATTAAAGGTCATCAGGATCTGCTCATTTTGGTCAAGGAGGAACAGGATGAGTTCTGCCAGAGCCCTTATAGAGACCTCCAGTGGACCACTGGGATGAATGTCTGACCAAAACCAGTAGAAACAGACTTCATGGAGGTTTCTTTTAATGGGCCCTGTGCTAATTACCTGGCACCATGGAGCTTGACTCACATTTGCCAGAAAACTCCAGAACTCACTCTGAGCTTGTGTGATAGTCGTCAAAGAGTCTGGAGAAGCTGTGGCGAATGTTCTGCTGCCTGTAACAGCATGACTGGTTTGGGTGGTCAGTGTTAGTCTGAAGTCCATGTAGGGACGTTCAGACAGGATAAATTATGATTGTTGATGAATTATGTTTGTGTTTTACGATTTATTTGTCTGATATATCCATATTTAAACTATCATGGTCTGGATTCCATTTAAAATGTTAGTTTGTAAAGTGATACTTTTTATTTTTGTGCCCCTTTCCCAGAAAATATTAATGTGAAATCCTGATTTAAGAAAGCTAGAACTATAACGTACTTGAGGCTCTGCTGAATGAACATGTGGTGTTTCAGATAAGCTGAGAATGTGCTGAATGTAAAGTAACCTATTGGTTAAATCTGACTTGTGATTTTCTTCTCCAGGGTCAAATATGCCCAGCCAAGCACACAACAGGGGTAAGTAGCCATTTTTAAGTGTTTCTTTGAAACTACTGACTTATAAACATTTAAAATGTTTCTAAACATCAGACTGTAAGAAAAGTATTATTATAAAATAATAGGAAAGAAGTAATTAAAACGTTAAAGGTGTGGTTCACTGAAAAACGTTTTTTGATGATTATTTCTGATTATAATCGGTCACTGAGTTTTTCATGCAGGCTAAACATGAAAATAGTCTCCTACACCTATCTCCTGCATTAGCTTCTGATAGAAAATAGACGGTGAAACTCTAGGATTTGAAAAGCCTGACAGATCTACGTCACACTGTCACTTAACATTCATGGACTCACCCATCTTGACTCACGACGGGGAAGGCTGTTGTTGGTTTAACATCCAGGAAACAGCAGAGAGCGTCCTGCCTATAAGCTAACCATTAGCATTAGCAACTCCACCACAAAAAGAAACTCCTCCAGGTTTGTGTTATTTGTGGAGATAAAACATCCATGTTGCAAGTCAATGGTAGAGTCGCGTTGCTGTTATCCAATTCGAGATGTCCAAATATCAGGAAAGAGGACTCCAAATCCTACCGTCTGCTGCCACTCTCTGCGCCAGCAAACTCGCCAGTGCTGATCCAAGAAATTATGGGCTTTTTTTCCTCCGAGTACGACTTGCGAGACATTCATTCCTACCAGAGACCACTGCAAATGTATTGATTAAACGAGTTTACCACACCTTTAACGCAGGTCTGATTAACAGATAAGCAACAGGTGGTAAATTAAGGTGCTGAAGCACTTGGCAGATGGTCGGACAGAATGAACAGTGACACAGGAAGCTAAATAACTAGAAAATAATTTTAAAAACACAAACAGCCCTGTGAAATAATATAAAAAACCTTCAGTAACATGAATAAGAATGACAAAAAAGCACTAAAAATCTCCAAAACTGTGATCTTTTACTTAAGAATAAGCAACATTTTAAAGATACTGTATTAGAAAATTACATGCCAATAACAAACCAGAAAAACTGAGTAAAATAGACAAATCATCCTTCTCAATAAGGGTACATTTGTCATGGAGTGGTGTGGTGGGACAGAACCCAAATGCAGGTAGAGCATAGGCAGGAGGCACTCAGGTACATAAAACTAAATATTTATTAACAGGGGTGCAGCACAAAGTGAACAAACTAATTAGACGGGACAAAACAAACTAAAACACAACTGAAGATCCGACACAGACATGAAAAGCAGAAGGGATTAAATACACAGCAGACATCAGGGACATCAGGGTGTGAGAACAAATCAGGAGCAGGTGCCATCAATTAGCTGGGCAGGAGGGGCAGCTCCTGACAACATTTATGGACTGAAAAGTATAGAGAACATACACTTTAGATGGAATGGTGTTAACTTTGATCACGCTAAGATCGCATTTATCTATTTTATTATTTTGTAGCTGACGTTAAAGGTGTCCTAGAATGCAATTAATCAACAATCTAAAACAGAGCTTTGAGCCTCCAAAATGCATAAGAACATTTTTTTTTTGGCTTTCATCTGTCCCAGGAGCCCTGATACAGGCCATTCTAAACCCCCTTACTCAGGCCTTCAGTGAAAAGAGCTGTTTACCCCTCCCACTCAGCCAGGACATGCTGATTGGTTGGTTTCCCCAGAAGGCCTCAGACACATGCAGGTTTGAGGAGGCGTGGCTCCCCTTATGTTGATGTTAAGGAAGGCTTTCTCAGAACAGGAGGTTTTCTCTCGCCTTTTTCAACTTTCTAATTTACATAAAAAGTAGGTCAAACATGGCTTTGACTTTTTGGCACGCTACTATTCTGTCTTATTCAACAACAACAAGGAAAATGTTGGTTTACATTCTAGGTCCCCTTTAAATTAGTTAAAGTAGCTGGTGAATTTTATGTCCTAATGTGACTACAGATTATAAGCCTAAAGCCTCCTTAGTGATCAGAACTGGAGGAACGTTTCAGGAAAAACAAATCCAGATTTTAAGCCCTCGGGGTGAGCAAGTCCTAATGACAGAGTCTAGTCATAAAATTTGAACGCTGTAATGATTGATTTTTACATTTGTTGTTTTCCAAGACGCACTGACGTGAACTCGGTGACAAACTGGAATGCTCCTTTGGTCTGGGAAGGGACCTTTGATCCAGTGGTCATTGATGCCATCTACAGGAAAATGAACCCAAGAATAGCTGTGGTGGTTTTTGCTGTTGGCAAGTATGTCCACAGAACTTATTTCCCTCCATTAGCTGTTGTTTACTTTCCCTCTGTTGCGAGTTGATGACCTCTGCTTGTCTCCATCTTTTTTGAACAGATACACACGTTTTCTGAAGGGCTTTCTTGAGACGGGTGAAAAGTTCTTCTTCGTTGGTTTCAGGGTCACTTACTATATTTTCACAGACAATGAGAAAGAAGTTCCCAAGGTGAGTTTTTTTTTATTTACTTTAATTTTGTTCTTTGCAGAGTTGATTATTTAGGAACAAACGCAAAAAAAAGAATTTTGTCTTATTGTTCTACAGAAGGAAATATTGATAGATTTTGACCATGAACAAAATGGATTTTGTGCATTTTGAATAAAACACCACATACCTCAAACTAATACAAAACATCACAAAACAGACAATATTTTAGTTTATGGGATCCAAATTGATCAGGGGTTGTATAACATGCAAACTCATTAACTAATTAAGTCTGAATTATTAATAATATATGATTTAATTATTCTGAATTACCTAATCCTACAACAAATACGCCATTAAAGCAACATTCCGCAACTTTTACACCTTAAAATTATGCTTTTTTGTAACGTTTTTGCATCATAGTATTATCTATTATGTTCATTTTCGTACCTGTGATAGTGTTGGGGGGGTCCCATGTCTGTTTACTGCGCTATACAGTTTTTGTGCTTCGAGTAGCCGCAGGATGTACTGACTGGGTGACGTTTTACGGCACTGTATGGCAAGCCAAAGGGATAACAAAAAGCGCGAGTTCTAAACGCGCGTTATGTCCTCCAAAATGCGTGTCCTGAACGCACGTTTTGACGCCAAAGGGGGCAAAAACTCACGTGTTCTAAAGCGAGCATTATGTCTGCCAAAACGCTCATTCAAGACGCAAGTTTTACCGCATGTAAAACTATTTATTCAACGTGTGGAGGTGGAAAAGTTTGTTTTCATTGTTTTGCCTGACATTAGGAATGTAAACATGCCTTTTATGCCCGAGAGAGAGATTTAATGATACGACAGTGACGTTACGCAGCAAGCCTCTAGAGGGCGACAGAGACCATATAACTGCAAAGTTGCGGAATGCTGCTTTAATTGGGATTATTTTCTGTCTATCAATAGGAATAAAGAGGCTGCAACACCTGTTAACTATGAGCTGAATAAGCTCTGCTCAAGTTACTTTTTTACATTAAAAACTTTAACATGAAGTTGTGAAAGCATTTGGGTCTTTCTACATTTTTACAACTTCCAGTTCAGTTTTCTGAGAAAACTGTTGTGTTTAATTCAAGTTCAAAAAAGAGAAGTTTGGTTTTGAAACTTCTGCCTTTATATTTAGCTCACAGTGTTACTAAGAGAATTTTTCGCAATTTTGTATATTTTCGTAATGTGAATAAATCTGTTTGGCCCTCAGAACAGTTCATTAAGTGATGTTTTGCTTTCTTCGCCAACCATTTTTAAAACATTTGATCCATCACTTAGTCGCAGACGTTTAGCAGCTTATCGGTCTCTAAAAGTGGTTTTAAAAAGTAAACTTTAGATTTTGAAACTGATGTAAATTAGAAACAACTTCAGAGCAACACTTCCCTTCAGAATGGAGAACATTTTCTGATTTAGAAAGAGCTAATTCATTGTTTGGTGTGTATTAACACTTGCTGTGATGAGTTTTGTTACCATACATACTATGTTTATTTGTATAGCACATTTAAAAACAGCCTGACAGCTGACCAAAGCCTAAATGCCCTGTGAATGCAGGGCAAACAACGATAAATAGCAATGCAACAAGATAAAATAAATGCAACATAAAAATATCTAAAACAATGAATAAAAAACTAGGCCAAAAAGCAAACAAAAACACATAGAGATAAAAACCAAATGACCAATTAAAAGCTAATTGATAAAAGTGAGTAGAAACTTAAAACAGGCAATGTAGGGGGCCTGCTGTAACGGAAGTGAGTTCCACGGCTTGGGAGTGGCGAATGAGAAAGCCCGCTCCCCACGAGATTTATAGTGCATTATAGGGACAGACAGGAGCAGGCGATCTGCATACCTCAAAGGTCTGGAAGGGACAAGAAGCCGGATCAGCTCCGATACGTAAGGAGGAGCTGCACCAATCAGAGCCTTGAAAGCAAAAGTTAAAATCTTGAACTGATCACAAAAACGAATAGGGATCCAATAGAATTCAGCATAAGAGTAGACCATAGACTTACTGGTCGATTTGTTATGGAATTGTGTGAATCAGAATGAGTAATTAAAGGATGATCAAAGGAGGATATTTCAGGCTAAATCAGTAACCTCATAGTTAACTTGTTTTTTTTTAATCAACTTTATTTCATTCAAAATAAAAACAAACAAAACATCTATACCATAAGATATACATAACAAAAAAATTCAACTTTGAATGAAAAGGAGCAGAATGAAGAAAACATCTTATAATTTCTGCCCCCTTTACCAGAAAAAATGATCTACACAGTTTCCATTTGTCAGACATATATACAGATTAATTTGAAATATTTCCTATTCTTATTTCCAGAGCGATCATGACCATTGGTTTAATGTAAAATTTTCATAATTACTTAGTACACTCAATTTTGTACATTTTTTTTAATATATTAAATGACAGTGATTTTTTAATTTCCTTTTTAAGGTTATTCCATAATTTAACACCATTTACAGACATACTCCATTCCTTAATTTTAGTTCTAAATCTAGGTTTTGTAAACATATCAGTTTCTTTCAGCATATAATCACTAGTTCTCTTTACAAATATCCTCTGAACGTTTGTTGGCAGAGTACTAAAGTTGGCTTTATACATAGTTTGTAAGATTTTCCAGTCTTTTAAATCATGAAATTTCAGTAATTTATATTTGATGAACAACAGGTTTGATGGATCTCTACAGCCACTATAGTTGATGATTCTCAAAGCTCTTTTCTGTAAAATAAATAAGGGTTGTGTATAGCTTTTGTATGTTGCTCCCCAGATTTCTACACAATAAGTCAAGTATGGAACAATCAGTGAATTGTATGCCAACAAACCAGAATTAGTCAGTAAGAACTTGACTTTATGTAATACTCCTAAGGATTTGGCAATTTTATCTTTTATGTAACTAATATGTGATTTCCAGGTCAAGTCTTCGTCAATAAACACTCCAAGAATTTTTGTTTCTTTTACCCTTGTGATTTCAGTCTCATCTATTTCCAATGACACATCACTGTTGTTTTTATCTTTAAACATTATGAAATTTGTTTTATTAAGATCCAGTGTCAATCTATTTAAATCAAACCAGTTTTTAATTTTAATCAGTTCATTATTTATCACTTTCGCCACCTCCTTAATATCCAATCCCGAGTAAAACAGTGTTGTGTCATCTGCAAACAGAATGGTACCGAGTACCTTGGATACATTTACCAAGTCGTTAATAAACAAAATAAACAGTTTTGGTCCAAGGACCGACCCTTGTGGCACTCCACAGTTAATCTCACATAGTTTTGATTTATTATTATTTATCTGAACAAACTGTTTCCTTTTTCCTAAATAAGTTTTAACCCATTGATGAGCCACACCTCTTATTCCATACTGACTTAATTTTCAAAGTAACCTTGAGTGATCAATGACGTCAAATGCTTTTTTAGATCAATGAAAACACTGATGAAGTCATTTTTATTGTCTATTGCTGTTGATATTTTGTCCGTTAATTCCATCATTGCCATTGCTGTGGAATGTTTAGTTCTAAACCCATATTGTTCGTTGTTACCGACTAAATGATGAAAGAAGGAACTGAGCAGCTGAGAGAATCAGAAAAGTCTGCTGAGACCTTGAACTGGTAAAAGAGGTTCAACTGGTTTTGGTTGTATTGGATTTCCTTTATAAGTTTCAGATATCACAGATAAAAGGAGCTTTTTGTTTCACTCAGCAGGTGCTAAGGCACAGCAATCATTACCAGCATAAGCAGGAAAAACCCTGCTTATTTAGATAAAGTTCAGAACACACGACTGTGCAAAAGCTCAGGTAATCCTCACAAAAAATGGGATGAGGTGATTACAGTCAGGTGAAAGACACTTGTTCTACAGAGTGTGGTAAAGTTATCAGATTTTACTTTCCAAAAGAAGGAAGTCTAAAGTGTGTCACTATCTACGTTTACATTCGCCAAATTTCCCCAATCCGATTCAAATCTTGGTTGATCGGAAATCCCAAATCTCTGTTTACATGGACACTAACTGAAATGATCCGATCATGCCGTGATGCACGCAGCATAGGTTGAGCATGCGCAGAGTTGTCTTTCCTGGAAGAAAATTTGTAAACAAACACCATCTTGTCCGCACATCTTTTCCCTTGCATTTTATTTTCTTATTCTCTAGCTTCGGTGAATTCCCGATTCCTGCATCTTTAGATGCACTTGAGATGCACTTGAGTGTATAACTCGGCATTTTTAGGCATTCGGCCATCAAGAGGTTCAATAATATGGAGCTCCAGTAGTGTTTCCAGTAAAAAGTATCGTCGGCAACAGACCACAAGTCTGCAAAGGTGGAAAGATGTCACGCTGAAGTTGCGCAGTGGGCATTATGTTACTCCAACAATCCGAATGGCTGTGTACATGGACGTCAATCGAATTGACGATCGGACAAAACCACCTTTATCAATCAGAATGAAATTTCATTCGGATCAGGCCGAATCGGATCAGAATATTCCGACTGACATGTTTACATGACGAAATTTTGATCTGATAGGGTGTTTATTTCGATTACTTGTGCCCATGTAAACGTAGCTAGTGTCATCTAAGCCAGTGGTTCCCAAAATTTTTTTTTGAGGACCCCCTTTCTCGTGTCCAAGACAAGCCAGGACCCCCAACCCCAACTCCTTCACACATACACACATTAAATGTGATAATTTACAGACATACAGTTATAACTTTATACGGAGTTCTGATTATACTGTAGGGTGTGTTATTGGGATTTTATAAATGTAATTTTTACAAATAAAATCTTGCTAACCCCTTGGGGGTCCCCACAAGATTGGAAAATACGAGAAAACATGGATAAGATGTGGACAAAAGGTTTTTTTCTTGGCATGAACAGAATCAACTCTCAGCACCATCTAAACATACCTGGATGCTTTTTTTAGTCATTGGTAAAAGGGACAGCAGGTACATAGTAAAGAGCAATTTTTTTCATAGCACATTTACAACAGCTGTTTCTGATCAAAGTTCTCCATAAGGTGGGGAAACAGATTAAAATTAGGGGTGGGACTCGATTAAAATATTTAATTAATTAGAGGCTTTGTAATTCATTAATTTTGATTAATCACATTTTAATTGTTCAAGACAATTTGCATCCAAGCAATTCTTTTTTATTTAAAAAAAAATAATGTCATTGTGATACAGATGACACACCCACACTTTAATTAGTATATTTCTGTAACCACAAGTTCTGTGTGATCACTTTGGTCTCATTATAAAGGTAACCATTGTGGGATTTGTTGGGATGTGTAAATATTAGTATATGTGTTATTGATGAAGTGTAAATAGACATGGAACATTGTAAATGTGTACTGGACTGAACACTAGGTGGCAGCAGAGCACTGCTAATATATATATAGAGGTGTAGTATAGCGTTCAGGGGAAGTTCTGCTGTGGGTTACAAGATGAATGCTGTGTGTATGCATGTCCCTCCTGCTGTAATAAAGTTCATATGGATAAAGTTACTGCCTGCCTGCTTTCTACCAACTAGAAAACATAATGATAAAAAAGCTGATGTTTTTTATTTATCTTCTTTTCTTTTCTTCATGACGAGCGATTTGTCATGATTCATTTAATTGTGGTTTTAGTTGTGTTTGGAGCACGTAAAAAAAGTCTGTATGGTCTTGTAGCCCAGGCTCTGCAGTCTTGTTAGCTAGGTGCTGTTTGATTATATTTATTGAGATATATATATATATGGCATAAATTGGGATGCTAAACTTTCCCTGGGGTCAAAGCGGCAAATTTTAAAGCATTATTTTTTCTATATAATTAATCATAATTAACTTGTTAAATTCCCACCCTTAATTAAAAAAACAATTAAAAGAATTACTATAATAAGATACAAAACAAAGTTAAAATCAAGTTAAAATAAATAATTAGGTCAAAACCAGTTCATAAATTCTTCTATTCAACAACCTCACAGTTACTCTGTATTACAACCAATGTTGCCAAATAATTGCAAAACAAAAGATAAAAGAGCACATTTGTGACATAATTTTAAAAAAAACTCAATTTTCCAAGACTTTATCCAAAGCACTATGTTGTTGCAACCAGTTTGAACTGATAACGACCAGGAAGTAATATTCTGTTTTCTGAATTAGCACCTCCTCCATCACATGAAACTATTATTTAATCAAATTTTATCAAAATGTATACAAGGAGTGACTTACAAAGTACAACACCAGTTACAAAACAAATATTTGGTTGTTCGTTCTTAACAGTAAGATTAAATCAATGACTCATACCTAAATTTAATATTTACCCTGACGAACATCCTGCTGTAAAATCCAAAGTGAGAACACGTTTGACCTGAACTGTACAATCAGATAATTTCTAAAAAGGTTTTCCTGTTTTAAGACTGTTCTATATAATTCATGTCTACGTGGCAATTTTCAGAGTTTTGGTGCCATTGCTGAGTGGGTAAAATGAAGCTGCTTGGTTTTTGTCACATTGGCTGAATCCAAAAAGAAAATAACACTCGACCTGAACTATTTTCAAAACGTGTTTTCGGGCAGAGCTTGTCTAAGATGTTTGCCAATGATGTCACTGTCAGGGATGGGGTGATGAATGATAAGAAGCTATGAAATTAGATGCTGCAGCTTTGCCAGGAAAACTTCCTGGAACTTGAGGGCCGCATTCAAAGGAATAAAAAACATGAGAAGGAAAATAAATGACCCTACGGCTGTCTGGGATTGTAACATTAGCAGGTTTATTATATGAAACCCATTTCTGTCCAACTCTAATCTATTCAGCAGTATTCTGAGTAATAGAATAGACTTTATTTATCCCACGGTGGGGAAATTCACTCGTAAGGCAGCACATACACTTAGAGAAAAAGAAAAAATAATACAGGTAAAGCAGGCTCCAAAACATAAGGTAAAACTGAAATTAATAGTTTGGACTTCCATGAAGAACTAGAAAAGTGGTTAATTTTAACAACCTATTGACTTCATTGACTTTTGTATTTGCGCCTTATAATTACTAATACGCTTATTTGAAAAAATGAATAAACTATTTCTAAGTCTAATCAAGACTTTACCAAATTTCTAAATTTGTATTATTTTTTTTTAAATAAGTTTACAGACACTTTATGAATAACGGTAATTAAAAAACTTGATAAGTTCAATAATACATTTTGTAGTTTATAATAAGAAACAGAAAATTCTTGCTTTTACTTTGAAATGTGAGCATTAAATCATTTTATCCCTGTAGAGCCCAATAACTCAGGTCTAAAAGTCATTTATTTGGAAATTAAGAATTTTACACACAAAGGAATACTTACTGATTAACAGCTTTATTGCCTTTTTCTTGTCATACTTTAGCTTACAAGATTGTTATTAAAAAATATTCTGATGAATTCAATGTCTGCGGCAAATTCATCAGAGATTTTTTATTCACCTTCTTTAAAAAAAATAAACTTCCAACTCCACTGAGTTCATGTCAACAAGTTGATGAAATAAAAATCTTGAAGTTCTGTTAGGACTGTGTCCCCTGGTAAGGAAAACACAACAGTTATTGAAACGTATAGTGCATTTATTCAATGTGCATTTCAAAAATGAAAACACATTTTCTTGTTAAATACTAATTGAGGGTGTTATTTGTGATTTCTATGACTTTCAGATTGAATTGGGTAAAGGCAGAAACATCACAGTTATGTCAGTCCCTCCTGCCAGCCGGTGGCAGGACGTTGTTCTTGGTCGGATGAAGTGGGCCACCGTCTCCATTGAACAACGGGTAGATACAGTCTACACTCAGAATAATCCAAGGAAGTTCCTGTTTTTGTCTATTCACCTGTTGTTTTTTCACCTTCTCTGTGGTTTCAGATCCGTAACGAGGCAGATTATCTATACATGATGGACATCGACAGCGTTTTCTACAACAGGTTTGGAGCGGAGTCTCTCAGCCGTCTGTCAGCTGTACTCCACCGAGGCTACTACAAGGTTTCACCTTTATTCTGCCCTTTAATCAAAATCACTAAGGTATATTTTAAAAAAATAATGCCTCCACGGGGCGATTAGAGGTGTGCAGAATGAATGTACAGTTTATCCTTTAAAAGCTATATTTAAAAATATAATCATCAAAATTTTATTTTGACGGGCACGACACTGGGTTTATGTTTACATCTACCAGCCACTAGAGGGCACCGTTGTGGTAAAAAGTTCGCTCGGCAAGGCGAGGCTGGGACTGTGTAAAATGGCGGACTCGACAAGTCAAGCAGCTGATTCTGAGCCCAGAAGATGTTCTAACGGTAAATACTGTTGTAAAATAAACTTATTAGTAGAAATTAGTCCTTAACCTGTATGATTCATCATTGGACATGTTGCTGCTGGTCACTTCACGTAACAACTAACATCCCAACGGCTGGAAAATTAGTTTTGTTGTCGCAATACCACCTCTAAACACTAGATGTCGCTGTAGTGTCTGTGTTCCATATTCAACCTTTAAATAAACAAAAGCCTTTGAATAGTAAAATGCATTTACCCCTTCCTACTCTTTATATCTAATCTGTTCTGCTTAGAGTTGTGCTCTAACATAAATACTTTATTTTCTAACCATCACATCATTGTTCTCGATCATTGTTCTCTCTTGTGGATATGAGCTAAAAGGATGTTTTGGCCATTTTAAGGTGTGTTTCAGTACAAAAGTTATAAATAAGTAGAATAATATTTTATCCACTATAGTATTTTAAGAGTGAAAGTTTACTTCCAACAAGATGATAAGCTAATGGCTAGTATGAGGCTCAGTCACAAACAGAATGGATTGCTCTTTTGTACATTTGTACATGATCCATTACTTTGTTTTTTTTTAGCACAGCGTAGTAAAAAGATGGTTTTTTACCTTGAAGCTGACATGTTTCGGCTAGGAACTCTAGCCTTCATCAGAGTTGCCGGTGTTGGTGGCGTCACTTCCTTTTATCCGTGGGCAACAGTAGAGACCTCAGACCGGATAGAGAGCCGGGTTTGTGGGGTACAACCAAAACAAACATAGTGTCAGTAGAAGCGATCAAGTGGTTAATTTTTAGATCACGGCAGAAAAGAAGACAGCAATGGTATCGTAGATAGTTTGAAAGACCTCTAAACCAGAGACAGAGTGACCAGAGTGTTTGTCAACTCCACTTACTGGTCACTCGTATATTACACTGTTCAAATGCGTTGTGTTAATTTTGGGGATGCGCACAAACGACGTTTTAAATCAATGCAAGTTACGCGAGGCAGCCATTTTAAACACGTGTTCGCTTTGTTAAACAGCTAGTATATTCCAGGGCTTATTTATGTTCACATCCTTTACTTCCAGAACTGACCAAACTACATAAACACACAGACCCAACAAGCTTGACCAAGGCCCTAACCCTGGGGTGTAACAGGAACCCGGGATCAGGGGGCGAGGGTGACCTGTCAAGTAACCACAGATAGGTGGGCTGACCATTCTGTATCTGGCTGTCTCCCAACTTCAGGCCCATAGGCGTAGTCTGCAGTGTTCAGATATCAGAGCTGTTGTGCTGGTCAGCTGCCATTGCTGAAAACTCGATGCCAACATAAACTGGGGAGATCAATGTGTGTGAAAGTCAGCCACCACGTTGCACTTGCCAGCCATATGTTGAATGTCTATCATAAACCCCGAAACTGCTGTGAGGTGTCACTGCTGGCAAGTGGACCAGGGTTCTGAAATCTTGGACATCACAAAAACCAACGACTTGTGATTGATGTACGCGAGAAACTGACAGCCTTCAAGGAGGAATATGAAAATAGCGAGTAGTCAGGTAGATGGCCAGGAACTCCCTGTCAACTGCACTGCCTCATCCAATGCATCGGCCTTCAGTACCAGTGGAGCAGATGAGGAGGGTATGGGCAAACATGGCAGCGCCAGCTAATGCAGCTTTAGCCTCACTGAAAGCATGAACTCCTGCAAGGCTCTAATTCAATTCAATTCAGTTTATTTATATAGCGCCAAATCACGACAAGAGTCGTCTCAAGGCACTTTACAAAGTAAACATTCCAATACAGTTCAGTTCATTAAGCCAATCAGTAAAAAAGTTTCCTATATAAGGAACCCAGCAGATTGCATCAAGACACTGACCGTGTGTTGATACAATCCTCATACTAAGCAAGCATGTAGCGACAGTGGGAAGGAATCATGGAAAATCTGACCAAGCTTAGCAAGCAATGGAATGGCGCTACTGGTAGAAACGCAGTGGCCCACAAAGTCAGTCTCTGCCAATCCAAATTAGCATTTAGTTCATCCATCAAATGCAGAAAAACCTAGTGCAGATGGTCCAAATGTTGCTCAAGCAGCTGGCAACCAGTATATACAAAACAAACTGCACAAAAAAAATCATCAGTCACTGAAAGGTTTGGGCTGCAACTTTAAGGCCAAAGAACAAGAGTAAAAACTCAAAAAGGCTGACTGGTGTGATAAAATTGGTTTTAGGGACATCTTCCGCGCTCATAGGAACTTGGTGATAACTGCGCATGGAGGTCCAGAGTCTTAGATGTTTGGGAGGGGGTAATGATTGTTTACCATGATGGTGGTGACGGTTCACCTGCTGGTCCGCCACAGAATAGTAATTATAATTTTTGTATAGAAACCCACTTCAAAATTATTCAAATATCCCATTTTAATCGATTTGTTCTTTTTGAACATCTTTTGTCTTCTGCTTTGTGTCCCACTCAGGACACAGCTAGAGACAGTTTTCCTTATGAGCGTCGGCCTCTGTCCAAGGCCTACATCCCCGCTGGTGAAGGAGACTACTATTACACTGCTGCTGTCTGGGGTGGATATCTGGAGGAGATGTACAAGCTTGTCAAGTAAGAAAACTCATTTATATTTCTGACATTAAACAAACACTTGGTTTTCAAAACTATGGTCCTTTTATGTCATTAGTTGCAACCAGCAGCTGTGATTGGTCTCAGAGTTTCCTCTCTGGTATTTTATCAGGTACTGCTACCAACAATCAGAGGAAGATGCTAAAAACAACATAGAAGCTGTTTGGCAGGAGGAGAGTCACCTTAACAGGTACCGTGTTACACAACTTACCAACATCGTCATCTAGCTAAGACCAAAGAAATGCTTAAATTATACTTTGTCTTTTCTACTTTCAGGTACTTGTTATACAACAAACCAACCAAAGTTCTGTCTCCAGAATACCTGTGGTCAAATTATGATAAAGTACCTTCAGACATCAAAGTGGTCAGGATCTCTCAGCTGGTTAAGAATTATGCAGAAGTGCGGCCCAATGGTGGAAACTGATGTCACTAAACTCTCAGGGCTTTAAAATCACTGGTGTGGGTTGTTATAATGTGTGTCTGGGTAGGGAGAAAGAAAGTAAAATATAATATACTGTACATGTTTCAAGTCTTTTCAAGTTGTCTCATTTATAACAACACTAACTATAAACCACGTGTAAAACAATCATTAGTTTTTCTATGAAAATGCAAGGAATTGCAAACTGATATCTCCTTTAAATTAAGGCTGCTCGTTATTAGATACAATAAGATGAGCACATTTTGCAGGATTTTCCAGTTTTTTCAACTGTTTTGCATTTCGTTGCTTTATTGTTTATGTGCAAAGTTTGTAGAGTTGTGTATTTGAAGATGCTGTAAAGTCAGATTTTACTTCACAATGTAAAGGATTGCATAAATTGTACATTTGCCTTTCTTTTCTACTCTCAGGTACTTGTTATACAACAAACCAACCAAAGTTCTGTCTCCAGAATACCTGTGGTCAGATTTTGATAAAGTATCTCCAGACATCAAAATGATCAGGATCTCTCAGTTGGTTAAGAATTATGCAGAAGTACGACCGAATGGTGGAAACTGATGTCACTAAACTCTCAGGACCTCATCACTGGTGTGGGTTGTTTATTAGATTGTGCGTGTTGTATAGGGAGGAAAAAATTAAAAGAATAAAAATGGGTAATACTTTACAATAAAGGTCCCTTTGTTAACATTACTTAGAGCATTATTAAGCATTAATAAAGTAATAAAGTTTTAACAACTGTTTAACCATATTAAGTCATGCATTACTAAGCAGACACCCCCTGGCCCTTAAAGGCATACTATGCAACTTTTTCATATTTTTAATCTTTTTTTTGAGCCAGTATGTGCTAAAATAACCCTTTACAGGGTTAATGAAATGTCACTCAGACCCCACCGCCCTCTGTGCCCAGAATACCACACTTGCAACTTCAGAGTGGCTGGCCGCTCACTGCTGGACTCAGAAAAAAGTTCAGTTGACATGCCTGTTGCTGCAGTCTGCTTCCAGCATGTTTCCTGCATGTTTTAGATCATGAACACAGCTACGGTAATTAGTTTGATTTAGTGATGAACCGCTCCTGTAGACACTAATGAAGGGTGAGGAGACATTTCAGCAGTTAGATTAAGGTGTTAAAAAGACAAACGCACAGCGAGGAGATAAGTTTCATTTTTGCTTTCACTACCAGACACTAGGGGGTGCTAAAAACAAGCCAAAACTGCAAAGTTAACAATAACTGTAACATTAATAAAGGGACCCTTTGTTAATTAATGCTTAAGTATTAATAAAGAGACCCTTATTGTAAAGTGTTACCTAAAAATGTCTTTTGATGTTTCTGATTAGCAATGATCTGGTAAAAGGGACATGTTTTTACAGGGTTTTTTAACTGTTTTGTAGTTTTTGCCGTGTGTGCGTGTGTGTGTGTGTGTGCGTGTGTGTGCAGTTTGTTCAGGTGTGTATTTGAAGCTGCTAAAAAGTCAAATTGTTCTTCAAAATATGAAGTAAAACTGCTTATTTAAATGTATGTGAACTAGACTGAGTTGCCATCTTATCATGGTGGGTGAGTGCCCCTAGAATAGGAGCAGGATTTAAAAAACAAACAAATGTAAGCTGACTTCAAGAGCTAGGGACCAAAAAGCCTCTCCCAGTCTGATGCTACAGTCTTCGGCCAGAGATGGTGGATTTCCAGCTCTAGGCTGGGAATAAGCCGATGCTCTGGGTGGAGAATCTCAACCCACTAGAGGTTTTGCTCAAAGATGTTAGTAGACTGGAGAGGCATCTTCTGAATCATGCAGACCCTGTTGTGCCTTCATCTTTTTCTAACAGAATTAGACATTATGGTCTTTTTAATGTTTATCTGTGAGCCAAACCACTTCTTTCAATTCAATGTAAAAAAAAAACATTTGAATACCTATTGACCCTCTTTTACTCTCTGGCATTAAACAATATTCCTTTTATTACATTTGAGTATCTATTTTTGACTGCTTGCTCTTGTTTTATTACTGATATTGTGGTGATGTTATAATTGTTATCTTGACTTTTTGCTGAATAGCCATTTGGTGCAGCTTTGTTGCTTTTAAAGTGCTTTATGAATAAATTGACATGAACCAAATAAAAGAGATGCTTTTTTTTCATCGTCAGGTAAATTGTTTCTGTTTATTTTTAAAATACTTGTCAGCTGTCACAAATGTATTCCCTTTTTCAGTTCTACATCAACGGATTTGTTTTCTTCACATCCTCAGCAGGATATCTTACTATCAGGCCTATCGGGTCTCCAAACCTTAGTGCAGCTGTTTGGTTGCTCCAGATTTAATTGCCCGGTTTCTACCCTACCATTCACATGCTTTGTGTCATGCTCACCTTCCTCTCTCGCCTTCCTCAAGTTACGTTTCATGACACCACATCTTCTTACAAATCCAACGCCACACCTTTACTATCACTTATTTATCCCTCTAAAGTAGCCTGCTCCTTTTAAAGGTGTCCCCTTTCCAAAAAGATTGAATTTCATCCGTAGAGGTTTAACTAGTGTGAATCAGTTTGCCTTTTGTCTGGTCAGCTTCATTTCAATAAAGCCTAAACTTAAATTAGCCTCTTCACTGAGAAGCACATCCCCTTTGTGCCTCATTTCTAAAACAGCATCCTCACTTTGATTCCTCTTTCTTTTGGAAATCTAAGTTTAGATGATCTTTCTTGAGCACCAGCGTTGCTATTTGTCTGTTAATATTCATCACTTCTCCTGCAAATGTTTAATTGTACGAGAAAAAGAGTTGGGAAAAATAACTGAGGAAAGCTAGCCCTCTGGTGCTCTACCCAGAAGTAGACTGGCTGCTGGTTGATTGAAATCATGGATGACTGGCAATGAACACAACACATAATAGAAAAAATACAAGAGAGACTGGCAAAATCAAGAGGCCTATTCAATATTTTGAATTTAAAATGTTTGACAAGCAGGTGTGCTCTGTTTAGAGTGATCGGTGCTTTTGGGTTCATTCAGATGTGAAGTTTGAGCAGGTGAAGAAATGGTATGTCGTTAACAGCGGAACAAAACATGCATTGTAGATTCAATTATAGCCTTAGATGTGAGCATGAAAGGTTAATGGGCTCTATGCACGCTCCAACTTCCGCATTCCACATAAGGCCGCACTCCTAGTTCCGGTTGTCATAGTCGTCAGCGAAGCTCTGACATGGCTGAGAGTTTGGAGTTCACCACTCTACCCACCAGAGCTGATTAAAAGGAGTGCTCTTTAATCCTTTCTTTGAATTAAAATGATTTTCATTTATTTGACTTGTTCCACAAAAAAAGAGATCCATGCAGCTTCATTGTCCAAAAAGTTCCATTATCCTAAAGTTCCATTGCTCTTTTTACACTTGAACACAGTTGTTTGTTCCTCCCTCAAGTGTTCACAAACTGTAACTGCAGCTTCAATCTAAAATGGCTCTAACACTGACAGAAAGGTGATAGGAGTGGGAAAAATGTGCTCAGGAAGTAATCAACGGCATCATCTCCATCTGAAAGGATGCAAACCAAAGAATCATATATGATCAAAAGCAACAACCAACCAACTAACCAACCAATTATGTGCAGCTTCTTCAGAGGCTCTGAGGCTGGTGATGTGCTTGACTTTTCTGATACTTCATCTAATGAATTATTTTTTAACATACAACTCAGTTTTAACTGAGTTTCATAATATAATCCTCTTATGTTACATAATTAACTAACAGCTGTATTTGCATGTGAATATTCTCTTCTAAATGATTTTAACAGAACCAGAGTGTAGTTCCAGCTTGTCGCCACTGGAGGGCGTTAATAACCCTCCTCATTCACATAAAGTAATTTAAATAACTGAGTTTGTAACTTGCTGGGTTTAGCACTTTGACCCAACACAGCCATTGTGTTTAACACTGTTACATAAATACAATTTAACTGGGTTTTTAGCTACAATAATAAGACAAAAGACAGATAGAGTGAGTTCCCCTTTCGCTAACACTACAAATGCTGTAGCCTTTACAAGAAAACTTTCTACTATGTAAATCTCTTAAACATTTATCTCTTTCCTCTCCTTGTCATCCTTCTTTTCCTTAATATCATTTCTTTCAACAGAAAAAAAACAATGATTATGATTTTATTTCAGTTTCATTGAGATAAGGAAGCTAAACTGTTCTTTTCTAAACCAAAGTCTAGTTCCACCTTTTTGCCACAAGATGGCGCCAAACCTCTCATCTTCCTCCTCTCTCCTACAGGTGAAAAGTCGAAAAATTAGAAAATAGTGCAAAAGCCCGTTTATTTCAGTAATTCAACTTAAACTGTGAGACCATTAAAATGCTCAGAAACCCTTTGCAGCTGTTTTGGATTAAACAGCTGATTAGAGTGTGACACATTGAACCTACAATATTGAACCTTTTCACAATATTCTAATTGGTTGAGATGGGTTAGGGTTAGGTTTTCAGTTGGTAGTCCTGGTAGAATAGAAGAATAGAATAGAATAGAATAGAATAGAATAGAATAGAATAGAATAGAATAGAAACATCCTTTGTTGTCCCTCAGAGGAAACTTTTAGTTTAACAGCAGTGGCAATTGCAAAGTATATTTGCAAAAGGAATACAAATATAAATATCACTGGTTTCATTGTTAATTGTGTTTTGGTTGTTTTATTTATTTATTTTCTTTTTCGGGGGAAAAAACTTGAAAATATGACAAAGGCAAATGCGGTTTTTAAGAGGATAATGATGACGATATGAATGACCCACGACGTGTGTCTGAGAATCACTATACATCCACACGGTGGCAGTAACGCAGCTCCACTGAGTTTACGAGCTTTAAAAATTAAGAAAACAAATTTGCGACAGTGTCGTAAATCGGCGCCGTCGTCCTCTGAGCTCGTAGCTAGTCGCCCTTCAGTCCTCCTAGAAAACTCCTCTCTGCTAAAACAAATTTTACCCTGAAGTTAAACCATGGCAGGAACAATTGCACGTAAAGCTATTGACCACCTCAGGAGCAAAGAGTTCAGAGACTATCTGATGAGGTTTGTATTATCATCTATTAGCTTTTAACACAATGCTAATGAAGCTAGTTTGGGTTTTTTAAGGAACGCTATCTTGTGAAGTATTCCGTCCTCGTTTAATCTGCATTTAAACTATAGATGATAAACATTTTGAAACGTTTTTGTTATTGTGCGGCATCGTCCATAACACAAGTAAAGGTTGCGGGTTTTCAAGGACGATTGAGCTACTTTTACCTTCTTCCATACCTGTCAGATCAAGGAACGTCAACAAGGAAACTCAGTTTTTAATCATTTACTCTTTCCAATCAAGCGCAAAACAAAATATATGTTATTGTATTTTAAGGGTGTAGTTTTTCTGGTGGTGTGTTTGCAAAGACAAACAGTGTGGCCAAAATCCAGAGTAAAGTTTATGTTTGGACATTGGTGACGTAATGAGTGATGCTTGTGTACTTTTGTCACTGAAGATCAATGTGTTCATGATTTTTGTGATGCTTAAAACTTTACCAGCTTTTTTTATATAGTTTGTGAACCACAGTTTAGAAAATAAAATGACATATACAGTATGCACCCGTATTTTATTTTTATTGTGTGTTTTTGTGTTTAGTATGTCTCACTGGCTTTTTCCTGATTTTTCGCTGTCTTTTTCTTTTCTATGTGGCAACAAACCAAAATATGTCATCGAACAGCACAGTAAGTTCTAACAATCGTCTCATGGATTGTTTTGTTTACATTTTGATTATTTCTGCACACATTCCTCCTTTCCAGCTGGCAGGGGCGGTCATACACTACATCTGATACATATTCTGTCACATCCTTCTAATTTTGTGAATCACACATCATAATAATGCACCATCAAGTTCATAGTTCTGTTCTATAGTTTAATCAGCTTATAATAAATGTCACTTTTGCAGCACTTCTGGGGTCCAGTAGCAAACTGGGGTCTTCCAATAGCTGCCATCACAGACATGAAGAAGAGCCCTGAAATCATCAGTGGCAGGATGACCTTTGGTAAGGCTTACAAACACATGTGTTGATTAGGATTAACAAATGTTTTACTTCCAAGATGGTTTACTAGATCACTTTTTAGGTCAAGCTCTGAATTTCAAACTGAGTTTAAATAGACTGAATAAAATGTACTGACCACAGGGTCTTAATAACTGTCACTGACCTGTTTAAGGAAGTAAAAGTTAGGCTGTGTCATATTACAAGTTAAAGCCTTATTACTAGGAAGTCTAAGTGAAGAGGGTGTAAGAAGTACTCTAAAAAGCTGTGCTTTGTTTTCTTTTCCCTCAGCTTTGTCCTGTTACTCGCTGCTTTTCATGAGGTTCGCTTACAAGGTTCAGCCACGTAACTGGCTTCTCTTTGCTTGCCATTTAACCAATGAGTCCGCACAACTAATCCAGGGAAGTCGTCTCATCAAATACAAGTGAGATTTTCTATTCTTTCTATATTTTTATCATCAGTGTATTAATTTTTCCATGACCGTAGTGTTCCGAAATAGTATCTTCTGTGTTTTTAATATCACAACGGTTGATCTGTGTCAATAAAAAACTAAAAAAAGATGCACATGGTAAATATTTGTTAAAACAGGGTTGTTTATTGTATATAAATGGCCTCTCTTTTGTTGTTATTTCAGCTTGGAGAAGAGCAAGACAGCATCTTAGTGGTGGAGTGAAGCAGAGGCACCGCTGCAGAATGCTGCTTTAAAAACCAGCTGACTTTGGACATCAGAACTCCTTCATCTAAACATCTCATCCAACTATTTGCACTTAATGCCATTTTTTCTATCCTCGTGGTTTGTGATCGATCGCTGCTGAGGAGTTTTAGTCACTTTAGGACACAGAACCGCTGAAGCTTCTCCATAATGAAGCTTGACTGTAATACATTTTAGGTTTTTGCAGCATTGAGTGTGTCACACTATAGGAGAATGTGAACTAAGCTAATAAAAGTAACTGATGCCTCGCACAGACTCATGGGTGTTGTAGTCTTTAAAACCATGCCCCAATATATAGTTTTTTTTGTCAATTAAATCATTACAGGTCACAAATACAGAATTTTTTTAAAATGTAACTTGTTTTTAAATTAGGATTCACTCAACATATGTTTGTGCCGTGTCATAGAATTACTGTCTACACATAATTTTTCATCCGTAGGTCAGTCATGATGTCTTCTGCTGTGTCTGAGAAGCAATGCATTATTTTAAACAATAAATAAATAAAAAGATGAATCTGTCTATGATTAATGTTCCATTTTGGAGTTTAATCAATATGTGGTCATTGTATGATTCCCCTATAATTTCCTTTGATTCATGTCTGGGTGATCTGGGTTTGTTTAAATAAATTAAACTTAAAATTCATTGTGTTTTCAGGGATTTTTTATATTTAAAGCACCACAACTGCTATTTTTGCCTGTTTAGTCTCGGAATAAATAGCAATGGTCATTGTCATGAGCTCAGTTACATTTACAGTGTAGTATGAGTTTTGTAATGGCACTGAGCATCCCAACAGGCTTTGAAGTACTGTAGGTACTGAACACATCTTAAAAGTTACAAATCAATATGCACACCATTAATTGGTGCTAATTATTTTACATATTTCTTTTGTTTTAACTTCAAATGTTTAAGGAAAGTATTAATTTTAATCTAATGTACATTTTTAGTAATCGACAAAGCTGTCATGAGTAATTGATTTTTCAGACTACATGTGGTATGAATCGTATTTTAGGAGACTTAAACTTTGTAAGTTATTAACGATTTTGGATTAAAAATCTAAATGAACTCATATTTTATTTTCTCAGTATTTTACAACTATAATAAAACGTTGAATGTTCACAGGTTTAGAAAAAAACTCGTTTTGTTTTAGGTCATGTGACTGTACTGACCAGATTCGTCCAGCAGGCGGCAGTAATGCAACAATGAAAGGAGCCATCCACCCCTTTTCTACAGTCGATGATCCACCCAGAAGAAAACAAACATGGCGTCCCTTCATAGTGATGAGTGGAGAGCTATATGCGACAAATTCACCAACGCCCAAAATCTCACTGAAGTAGAATCCAGAAATGACCCAGAAAACGACCCGTTCCGTTCCAAGTACAAAGCCAGGGAGCTTCTCAGAGAAGTCTATTGTTCACTGAAGAGTTTAGAAGCTGGCGACGGTGAGGAGGACACCGACGGCGGCGATAGCGGGGACCAGCGGCCGACGGAGCAGCCGTTGGACGACCAAAAGGAGGAGGATGTCTTCTCTCGGGGCTTCAGTGGTGACTCTCCAGCGGGGAAGCGAGCAGCCAGGCTCGGAGCTGTGGAATATTACCTGGGCGTTAATCATGTGGACACCGAGGAGCTGTCAGCCGGGCAGGAGCATCTGATGAACTGCATGAAGCTGCTGGAGAGATGCGGGGTGTCGTCGGAGAACGTGTCGCTATTCATTAATGTCAGGGTAACGATGACGTTTCATCCCACTCTGGTTTCCTTCATCATAGCGGAGTTTACGTCATTTCAGGTGTGTAGTAAGTAGAACAGCTGATGCTGATCATGTGTGTTTGCTCTCTGATCCGTCAGAACCAGCTGGGCATCCTCTGGGCTGGCCGGGATGAGACCGAGATGGCTCAAGGGTATCTGGAAAAAGCAGAATCAATCTACCAGCGTTACACGAAGGAGGTACGTTTGGTTTTCTGAGCAGCTGCTGGTGCACTCACTCAAACTGTAGCTGATCCAGAACTTTCTTCAATTTGGACATTTCACTTGCTGTATTGCACACTTTTTTCTACATGAAGGCTTAGGAGAGTCTCGTCTATAGGTCGACATCACTCACACTGCTGCAGTAACACTGACCTTTACAGGAGCCAAAGTGGCTGTAGTTGAAATTTTATAAGGTCAAATCCTCCCCAACATCTGGGATTGTTGTGTTTTCTGTATTTGGTGAAGGATGGGACTCCTCCCACTGACATGACGGAGTACTTTAGTGCAGAGGAGAACCTGTTGACGCACCAGGAAAGGATCAAGAGGTAATTTCTGAACCCCAGCATCCATAAGCATGCCTTGCACTTGTAAACAAACGTGCATTCCCAAGTTTTAAATTTCTCCTCCACCAGGTTTGAGCTGGCCTACACCCATACCATGTACTACCTTGCTCAAGTCTATAGAAACCTTGGTGAGTGCGTGTGTGATTGAAGTTCCAGTTATTGGGTAGTTTAGATTACATACATAATTAATATTAATCATCATTTGATGGTTTGTCTCAGGTCAGAAAGAGCGTGCAGCCACCTACTGCCACTGTACCCTGCAGAGACAGTTACAGCTAAATCAGTTCAACCCAATGGAGTGGGCTCTGAATGCAGCTGCGCTGTCTCAGTATTACATCCCAAAGGTACCGCGGGCATTAGGTTCAACAGGAAATGATTGATTTATAAGCTCAAAGGATGTTTGTTCTTCTGATTTAAACTTTAGTAAGCGTCTTGTATTTGTGTTCTTCTCAGGGCCGATACATGGAAGGCAGACATTGCCTTGCAGCAGCTACTGTTGTTTCAGGTTTGGCTGGAGAGGTTCCCTCTGAGGCTGTAGCGCAGGAAAGTAAGAAACCTCTCATGAAAACATTTGACTAAAACGCCGGTCTCAGAGTCAACTGTCGTAGTTTTTATTGCTCCTTGCTTCTGACTTTTTTACACAGCATTCCACCCTATTCCTGTAGACTTGTTTATCATTCCTCTCTTTGGTCCCTCACTCATCCGATCGTCTCTTTCTGTCCGACTCAGGTGAGGCGGAGAACGAGCGCAGAGAACAGCTCAGACAGAAGAGAGCAGAGATTGCGAGATGTTGGATTAAATATTGTCTAAATCTCCTACAGGATGCTAAGAAACTGTTGGAGGTAACTGTCTTTTTAAAGGGTTGTTTAATGACAACGCCCACCACAAAAACATAATAAAAATTCCTCTAACTGTTAGATCTTCCTGCTGGTTTTAAGTGTTGTGGGTGTTCATGCAGGACAACATCGGTGAGCTGGATACCGATCATCAGGATGAGCTGAGGAGAGCAAGACGACGACAGGAGGAGGAGGAAGAAAAGGGGAGGAAGAGCGCGCTGCTGTTCGGCTCTGAAGACACTTTTGATTCTATTGCAAGTGTGGAAGAAAAGGTTTGTGTGTCACCTGAGGTTAAACTTCATGTTGATTATTTTATGAAGCTTTGTGATTTTAGCTGAGTTCAATTTTTTTTCTGAGGTCATAAACGTTTGTTTACATCTTCTCTAAATGCACACACACACACACACACACACACACACACATTATGTTAAAGAAAAAGGAAGTGGATCATATTTATCTCACGATTAATTTTATATTTAAAAAAATATATTTCAAGTTAACTAAATTCTAAAATGTAAACAAAAAGAGGTGCATCTTTATAATAAGACGTTTTATACTACAAAACTACAAGAATTGGATGTTCAAAAGAGCTGTAGCTATTACTCCTCCTCCTCGCCCTGTACTGAGAGCAATTTGATAATTTAAATAATTAGGAGGAGTCGATTCATTTAAACTAACATAGTCCTCTTGCTGTAGCAATGATTCTGTGAGACAAAGCAGAGAAATCAAATCATTAACTAACAAATGTACCTTATGTAAAAATAAACCACATTTGATTGATTTGGTTTTCTGTTCAGTCACATTTGTATTTATTTTTGAGATTTCCATGATTTGCTCCATTCAGCCTGATGTTTAATCTATTTGATTTTGGCCGTGGGCAGGACACTGTCTGGATGGGGTAGTGGGTGGGTAACAGTACAGAAGCTGCAGAGGGGAGGGTTAAACTATTACTCTGCTTTCTGAGCTGGACCCTGGGTTGTCAAAGAGGACTAATAAAATTGGCCATATTCCTAGAAAGAAGAGCTGCTCCATCCAAAGAGGGATGGATGCCGTCCCTTCAGATCAGACCAGGTTTTCCCCAAAAAGTTTTACATATTCCTCAAACACTAAGAGTGAATCAGTTACAGAGTTTGGAAAGTGTGTGTTTTATATGTTATATAAAGTGGCATAAAAACACTTAAATGTTATGTGTAGCTTTATAATATTTTATTTTGTCACTGTGCATTATTTTTTCATTCATTTATTTTTCATAATTCATTATTTTTATAATTTTTTATTATGAGTTTGAATGTTTATTATTTTAATAACAGAATTAAATTGTTAATGAGGGTGCCTTGTCAGTAGGGGGCGCTGTTTTATAGATTTCATTAAGTCACTTTGCTCACAGTGTTTTTGTGTTTTTGTTTTGTTTTGTGTCCTTTTGGTTTCTTACAGGTGATGTGTTTGCTACCTCTGGACTTTACGGAGGCCAGGGCTGTGTTTCTGGTGGGACAGAATTATGTCACGCAGGTACGCACAGCAGAAAACAGTTTTATTTAACTCTAGAGGCCAGAGCCATATATTACATCAAATGCTTGCATGTATAATGTGGAGTTTGAATACCGTAGTTATTCTTTAGCATGGAACATGATTTGTATTTGAAACTATGGATTTGATTATTGTAATTTAAACAAAAGCACACGCTTTCTGCATTTTTAAATGTTTATTCTTAATCATTTAAATTTATTTTGATTGCAGAACAATTAAAAAAGGTAAACATTGTGTTTGTCAACATTACAAATGATCTCAGTGATCTTTAGTTAACAGAAGCATTTGGTTCAGCTCTGTTGTTGTTAAAATGTGTTTTTGTGTCATTAGAATTTCTTTATAAAGATGCTTAACGTGCACTTTAGGAACATTATCTGATTTTTTGAATGAAAGCCTTTCAAGTCACAGAGCTAATGTGTCCACCACAGTGGGACAGTGTGAAATGTTGTTTTTGTGGTCGATGTTTAGCTGCTTCCCTGCTTTTCTCTGTTTCCCAGGCTAAAGAGTACTATCAGATGGATGGATATGTCACGGACCACATAGAGATTCTGCAGGACCACAGTGCTCTGTTCCGGGCCCTGGCCTTCTTTGAGGAAGACCTGGAGCGTCGTTGCAAAATGCACAAACGAAGAGTTGACATGTTGGAGCCGATCTGCAACGGTACAGCTGCTGCTGTTGTTGTTTTCTTTAGAAATGTTTAAATAAAGACTTCCTGTTTCTCCTTCAGACCTGAATTCTCAGTACTACCTAATGATCCGCCGGCAGTTGATGTTTGAGTTGGCTGAGACCTACAGCGAGATGATGGACCTAAAACTGACTCTGGCCAATAGACAAGCAGATGCACAGGCCTCAGACAACCACACCATTAAGAAGTTCAACCATCTCTGCTCTGCTTCTGCCAAGTAGGATTTTGTTCGGGTTAGAAGCTCCAGGTTGTTTGTTCCAACTCTCTCCTGATTTGTGTGATCCTCTCATCTCCAGGTTCTTCCAGATGTTCCTGGATTCTCTGTGTTCTCCAGAGGGAAAGCCTCCGGAGCACCTGGAGGAGGAGGTGCTCAGACCAGCTCTGGTGGCTCGGTTTAGAGTAGCCCGACTGCACAGCAAACTGATCAGCTCCTCACCTGCCGTTCAGCTGGAAAACCTCGACAGCTCCCTGCAAAACTACAAGTACAACTTACATTTTTATATACTAGCAGCTTTGAAAAAAAAATGGCAACAGTGCGGTGATGCCTCGTGTCCTGTTGTGTAGGTACGTGGTGCAGTATTGTGAGGCTCACCCCGAGGCAGCAGCTACCGTGGAGACGGAGCTGGAGCTGAGCAAAGAGATGGTCGGCCTCCTCCCTCTCAAAATCAACCGTCTCAAAGCAAGGATGGCCGCTAACAACTGAGCCACTCCTGCTGTTGAACGGCTGCAGAACCGATCGTATTCAGTTTTATTCTGATGTGCCAGTCGTTCATCGGATGCTCTGCAGTCAGAGGAACCAAACGCTACATCTTCCTGTTCTAACTCTGTACCTTTTTTGGTGACGTATTGTCCTCTGTGTAGTGAGCATGCTGCTTTATAAAGATGCTTCTATACGATACAGTCTATACATACTGTGTTTGCTCC
This sequence comes from Aphyosemion australe, assembly GCA_006937985.1. NCBI lineage: Eukaryota > Metazoa > Chordata > Actinopteri > Cyprinodontiformes > Nothobranchiidae > Aphyosemion > Aphyosemion australe. The sequence continues at coordinate 2,170,652 of SSNS01000051.1, read as the reverse complement.
AATACGTGTACTAAAGTTTACGATCAAAATAAAAGTATCTAAAGAAAAAGCAACTAAACACTAAAGCATGATTTTGTTTCCGACCCTCTGAGCTGAATGAGAAAGTCATTTTTAGATTAAAGCTTTCATCCTGTTTACATTCCATCTCTGCAAAGCTGCAGCCTTTGTAGATTTATCACTAAAACAATCATTCAGCAGCTAAACAGTTTTCCTTCAGTGTTCTCGTGGCAGGTATGTATTTATAAATGTATGCATTTTAGCTTCATATTTATATTTATTGCACCATGTAAATGTCTTCTGTTTTTAACTGATGGGACTTTAGTTTCTGTAAAGTCTCCAGAAGTTGTATTTTTCCAGCTCCTCTGTCTCAGATTGCAGCAGAAATGTTGGTGCGTACTAAAACTAGAATTCTTGTGGTATTGACAATAAGCAGCCTGAGGTAAGGAGCAGTAGAGTCGATCCAGTTCTCACTGAAGCTTCCTCCGATTCTTCTGCAAGTCAGCAGAACATGTGGACTTAACCTTGCTGGTGTTTAGCTAAACTGCTCGCCACCAGCTGCATCTACTTGTTTTATCGTATTTCTGTCAGTTTCACTTGTGCTGTTTACAGAAGATCCTGCATATATTGACTCTAAATCAGTAATCTAGTATTCCACAGTACTAGTGTGTGTTTCTAATCTAAGTGATGAAATGGGACCAGAGTCTCTGTTTCTTTGCAGATGAGATTTGCAAATAAAGGTTAAACTCCAATAAAACCATGTTATTCATTCTAAGCTGGGTGTGCTTGATGATGACATATACTTGTTTTTTATGTCTCTAATAACATTTAAAAATAATTTGATTTTAAAGGTATTGCAGAGATTCTTTACTTCCGGGTGGATCATCTAAACCATTGATCCGCAAACTGTCAATCATTCTGGTGAAGCTAGCGCAAGGCTGTCGTACGTGCTCGCTCCTGGGTTAGTTTTCACTTCTTGCGCATCCTTCATCTATTCATTCTACCTCTCTGTTCTCACCGGGTTCTTTTGAAAATGGCTGAGAGTCACAAGAGAAAAAGTGTCTTGGAAGTCTATGATAAGAAGAGAAATGCATCCGAAATGAGAAATAAGACCAGAGTTTTTTTAGGAGACTCTTTTCAACGATGGCGTGCGTTTTTCAAAACGTGGAGAGGGCGGTTCTTTCCTGAAATTCCTAAACATCGTATGTGTTACCTTTAAATCAGTTTTATGGGCCTGATTAACATAAATGTGCTTTCAGAAGTGATTTTGACACTATAGTATGTGCTCCTCTTACATATTAGCATTTCAGATCAACACATTTTCATACTGCTCATTCCTCTCTTATGACCTGCAAGGAGACAAAAGGTCCACTTGTGTTTCAGTCCACAAAATACAATCTCCCAGAAGTCTTGGGAATCGAGATTTTATTTTTGGTAAATGTGAAATGACCTTTGTGTTCTCTCATGGATGATTGTTTGTCCCCATTATTTCTGACACCATGCAGTTTCTACTTTGCACCAAAATATAGAAGATGTGAAAAGCTTTTTGCCCCCTTGCAGAGTTTGTACAATTGAAACCTGATATTTTTGTACAAAAACAACTTTTTCTTTTCTATGTTAGCCAGTATTTCTGACGTAGCGGCATCACAGTGGACTGCAACCGAATCTCATAAAGTTCCAGTCCAGTGGTGCGAGTGTGTACGATGTCCAGATTCTCAAGTGGACCTTGGCTCCACCCCTTTTGCACCCTTGATCTACAGTTTGCCAAAGCCCACATTGGTACAGACTTAAGGGTATTACCTAAAATTATAAGGGCATTACCCACAATCCATTGCTGCATATGAATTTTGAGAAGACAGCAGAGAAATGGCTCAAATGCCCATATGATCACAATAAAATGTTTCTCTGTTGGAAGTATGTATTACATACAGTATCTGTTGAAAAATGTTAACTGATAACGGTACTGGTGTGTATGTTCAGACACAACATGCCAACAATTTAATTTGTTTAATTTGAAATCACTTGTTTTAATATAATTTTAATCAGAAAATTGGCACAAACAGCGATCACTGGCATATGAAAAAAAAGTATGTGTGTGTATTGCATTGCTTATTTGGGGAAGGGAACTGATGATCAATTTGGTTATTTCCCAAATGTTCATTTTAATAATTAGAATGGACTAGGAAGAGAAATCTTTTTGCACATAGCCCCACCAAAATGTTTGTTCACCAGCTGCCATTGAATTTGAATCTACAAAGTGGTGATATATGGCGTCAGCTGCCAATCGCCACCTCCAAAAAATCTTCCTCCCTTTCCTCTTTCCTCTAGGAGGTGGAGAGAACCCGTCCTTCTCAAATGACTGCTGAGGTAGCATCGCTACGGTATTCCATCTGTCTCGCAGTCTGTGCAACTGCTGAAGCTCCGCCCTCTTGGTCTGCCAGGCGATGCCTCCTTTTAGCTCCTTTTTTTTAATAAACAGGAAGTGTGGGTGGAGTAAAACTCTGGTAGGGGGTGACTTACTCTTTAAGAAGGCAGATCATTATTTTTCATATCAGAACAGGATGGTTTTGGAAAGCTTTTAATACATTAAATGATCATTTGAAGACCTCTGTAATGAGGAAAGTACTTTTTCACAGTTCTGTACATTTTGGAACAAAGCATGGCGTCAGAAAAATAAAGTTACCTAATTCCGGGTTTCTGTTGCACACTTCAGCATTTGTGAAAGAGGTTAGATGTGAGTGCTGACTCATGACCGAGTTCCTGTTAATTGTGGTGTGAGGCAAATTTACGTTGTGCTGCTTCTTCTCAGGAGACATTAGAGGTTTGTGGTGAAGCTGCTGAGGTGGAAGACACTGAGTGGGTGTCACAGCCGGACGATCTTGTGACACAATGGGTTTTGTGATTTATGTTTGCATATCTGGGTTGAAATATCCATGGATGTTTACATGGAGGCTATAAAATCCCTCAGTAGCTTGTGTACAGGGTGCATGACAAATTAATGATTCCCTGCTGGTTTAGAGGATCACAACGTGCTAATTTCAGGAAAGTCTTGAGATCAGAAATAAATCATCAACATCTCCAAGTACACAAACAATCTCACAAAAGAATACAAATCAAAACAATGTTCACTGTGTAAAGAAGTTGGCCATGCATAAACATTTGCATTTTTTGTGGACTGAAACCTTATTTTGTAAATCAAAGCTTGTGATTCAGACTCAAGGCAGATGATGCATCAGCAAACTGCAAGATAAAGCAAAAGTCACTCCTTTATTAAGAATTGAGGGAGTTGAATGACTACATTAGTTTCCTGGAATTGTCTGTTAACTTTGTATTCACAGTGATCAACGGGCAGCCTTAAAATAAAATGCTTCTGCGAATGTGTGAAATGCCTAGCCTTTGTTTGCAAGCGTGTTTAATTGGTGCTTTTCTGAGCGTGTGAAAATAGCGCTCTGTACTGTCATAAACCTGATTCCACATAATGTGACAGGGACGTGGACACAGCTGAGGGAAAAATATGACTCCTATAGACATAGTCTTCTGCTGGGATGAATGTGCAATCCATAAAAAACACCTTGCACCCAACAGGAGTGAGCAGATAGACGTTGCATGTGCTCGTTTGATCAATGTTGAAAGAAGACAAGTAATGTGATTTATTGTGCCTCATCTATCACCTGTTTCGTGTGTGTGTGTGTGTGTGTGTGTGTGTGTGTGTGTGTGTGTGTGTGTGTGTGTGTGTGTGTGTGTGTGTGTGTGTGTGTGTGGTTGTTTCCGAGGTGAGCCTGGGCAGGCTAAAGTGTTATTTCCTGAAAAAAAATTATAGTATCTAATCTCACCACTTCCTTCAGCATCTATGTGGAGTGTCAGCTAAGACGAAGCTTCTTTCCCTCTGAGACTTTGTCACTTCTAAACTTAAGTAAAGTTTATTTGTTTAGAATTTGTGAAAATACCATTAATGTTATGTAAAAGATCATTTTGAGCATTTATTTATTTAATACTTTTAAATACAACAGAGACAATTTCCTCTTATGTTTAATGATTGCACTTTGGGCTGCCTTGATTGGTGGCAGTAAGGTGCTTTATAAATGAATGAATGATGAAAACTCTGAAAGATGCATTAAAATAACTAGTTAAGACTTATCGATCTCACGTTCCATCTTTCCCTCACTTGTGAACAAGACCCCGAGATACTTATACTCCTCCACTTGCGGCAACGAGCCCGACTTACTGCCGGCAATGCGGACCAAGCTCTGGCACCGGTCATACAGGGACCTAACAGCCCGTATCAAGGGGCCTGGTACCCCATACTCCCAGAGTACCCCCCCACAGGGCCCCCAGAGGGACACGATCGAACGCCTTCTCCAAATCCACAAAACACATGTAGATTGGTTGGGCGAACTCCCACGCACCCTCCAGGACCCCCGTAAGGGTATAGAGCTGGTCCAGTGTTCCACGGCCAGGACGAAAACCACATTGATCCTCCTGAATCTGAGGTTCGACTATCCGACGGACCCTCCTCTCCAGAACCCCTGAATAGACCTTACCAGGGAGGCTCAGGAGTGTGATCCCCCTGTAGTTGGAACACACCCTGTGTTCCCCCTTTTTAAATAGGGGGACCACCATCCCGTCTGCCAATTCAATGGAACTGCTCCCGATGTCCACGCAATATTGCTGTAGCGTGAGGGCTATTGCCACATATTTAAAGATGGATCAATAAAATGTAATAATTCATATAAATATGAATTATTAATCTTAATGATCTTTGAATGTTAATTTAACATTAATCTAGGTTCTTTTACCTGTAAGTAATCCACACACATCAGAATACTTCAGACAGAGTCAAGAAAATAGTTATCAAAATAAATTTAATACTATATTTCTCAATCAATGATGACACAGGACAATTACTATGGATGATGGTTATAAACAAGATACTGAGACCATTAATGAGGTGATGTAGTGCAAGCTAGATGAGGTTGCCTAATCAGCATTAAGTGTCTTAGATCCTATGATGTCTGGGTTAAATCAAATCTGGATGTTTTAACAAGTTATCAAATTAATAAAGACCATTTGACACCAGCGTGCAGGGCTACTTTACCTTGTGTGCGGAAGCTCCCGGTGACTCAAGGGTCAGTAGAGGTTGATGCTGACGAATGTCAGTGAGGAGGCCTCTGAGGTATGAAGAGCTGTAGCAGGCCCTGATACGAACCGATGATCTGGGTGACTTCCAGGTGACTGCGTCGTCTGGTGGATTTGGTTTAGCTTAGAGGCAGTTCACAAAAATAGTTGATCTCGATCAAAAAGAAGAGGATGGTTCCTTATTTTATTAATTATTAAGCGTTGCTTTTCCCCCGGCCGGCCAAACCAAGGAAGCATAGCTTGTTGTCTTAGGCTCACCCCTTTGAGAGGAGGTGACCTAGGCCATCTCAACCAACACCGCTCCACAACATCCAGACCCTTAAGGAACCCTATTCTATCCTTTAAGGCTGCAGAAACACTCATCCACGCCTTCATCTCTTCCACAATTGACTATTGCAATAGCTTACTCTATGGTCTCCCTCATACACACTTAAAGAAACTTCAGTATGTCCAAAACTCAGCTGCCAGGCTTCTCTGTCACACCAGTAGTAGGGAACACATAACTCCTGTCTTAAAAAACCTTCACTGGCTTCCGGTTCTCCAGCGCATTCAATTCAAGACATTACTCATCACCTACAAAGCTCTCAATAACCTTGCCCCAGTTTATCTCTCTGACACTATACAACACTATCACCCTATCCGCCATCTCAGATCCTCTGCTTCCAATCTGCTCTCTCAGACAACCATTTCAAAGCACCGCACCATCAGATACAGAGCCTTTTCCGTGGCTGCCCCAGCCCTATGGAACTCTCTCCCTCAACACATTCGTGATGCTGACTCACTGCAAAAATTAAAAAAACTACCAAAGTCTCACTTATTCAATCAAGCATTCAAACCACATTAACTTATTCTTATTTTATTCATTTGTCTTGTTTGCAAGTTTGCCTCCTTATTTGTACAGCTTCTTTGAGTAGATGATAAAAGCGCTATATAAAACTTATTCATCATCATCATCATTAAGGAACTCCGGGTGGATCTCATCCACCCCTGGGCCTTGCCATCGAGGAGTTTTTTGACCACCTCAGTGACCTCTGCTCCAGAGAAGATGACCCTGCGGCCGCAGCTCCGATCAGCCGCCTCGACAATGGAGGAACAGTACATGGCCCACTTGGACTCAATGTCCCCCGCCTCCCCCAGAACATTTTGGAAGTTCTGTCGGAGGTGGGAATTTAAGCTCCTTCTGACAGGAGACTCTGCCAGATGTTCCCAGCAGACCCTCACAACACGTTTGGGTCTGCCAGGTCTGACCAGCATCCTCCCCCACCATCAAAGCCAACTCACCACCAGGTAGTGGTCAGTTGATAGCTCTGATATGGACACCTTTATGCTTGAACATGGTGTTTGTTATGGACAATCCATGACAAACACAGAACTCCAACAACACAGCATTGTTTGAATTCAGATCAGGAGGGCCGATCCTCCCAAACACACCTCTCAAGGTCTCACTGTTGTTGCTCACGTGAGCATTGAAGTGCCCCAGGAGAATGAGGGAGTCACCAAAAGGAGCACCCTCCAGCAACCCCTCCAGGGACTCCCAAAAAGGGTGGGTAGTCTGAGCTGCAGTTTGGTGCATAAGCACAAACCACAGTCAGGACCTTTCCCAATACTGCTTGGTGCCTCTCAGTAGGAGCAACTCTAGAGTGGTAGAAAGTCCAGCCCATCTCGAACAAACTGGTTCCAGAGTCGAGGTAAGTCCGATTATATCAAGCCAGAACCTCTCAAACTCACACACCAACTCCTCTTTCCCCACCAGAGAGGTGACATTCCACGTACCGAGAGCCAGCTTCTGTAGCCGAGGATCAGACCGCCAAGGTCCCCGCCTTCGGCTACCACCCTTTCCACACTGCACCCAACCCCTTTGGTCTCTCCCACGAGTGGTGAGCCCATGGGAAGGGGGACCCACGTCTCCTCTTCGGGCTGTGCCCAGCCGGGCTCCATGGGTGAAAGCCCGGCCACCAGGCGCTCGCCAACGTGCCCCACCTCCAGGCCTGGCTCCAGCAGGGGCCCAGGTGACCCACATCTGAGCGAGGGAACACTGTTGCCATATGAGGTATTCATCATAAGGGGTCTTTGGGCTGCGCTTTGTCTGATCTCTCGCCTAGGACCTGTTTGCCATGGGTGACCCCACCAGAGGCATAAAGCCTCAGACAACTTAGCTCAAAACAAATAAAGATAAATCTGTTTCTTAAACATATTGCAAGCATTAAATTAAAGTCAACCTGCACTAAAAACCAAGCTTTCACATATATAACTGTGGTTTGTGAACCTATTAAAAATAAATCGAGTTCAAAAGTTCAAACACTTATAAACAACATAGTTTTAGTCCTGTTAATCTAAATTACACAACATCAGACTCATGGAAAACAAAGAAAATACTCAACTATTTTATTCTAATAGAAGCCCATTGATACTAAAAGAGCAGAAAAAAGAATGTTAATGTATTTGATTATGTCTGTGAATCAGCTGCAGGACATGTGGAGAAATATTACAGGATAAATATGGAAAACATGCAAAGAAACCACTTCAAAGGGCGCGCGCACACACACACACACACACACACACACACAGAGAGAGAGAGAGAGAGAGAGAGAGAGAGAGAGAGAGAGAGAGAGAGAGAGAGAGAGAGAGAGAGAGAGAGAGAGAGAGACAGAAGTGATGATGATGATGATTCATTCACCCTCCATTTCCTGAAACAAAAATAGTTTGAAAAAAATCAGGTTTTTAACAGAAACAGTTAAAATCCGCAATAAGTTTATTTATTTTTTTCTTATCTCAATTTGAAAAATAAAAGAAAAACATCAAGATAAAAACATCCTGGGTCGGGCAAGACAAACTCTCGATTCTTTAATCTTGATATAAACCAGACTGAATCTTGAAACTTTATCTTTTAGTAGCTATTTCCTGAATCCAAGCAGTTGCGCAAACCCCGACCTGAGATCAGATCTGCTAAGGCAGAAGTTTCCACTGAGGATGTTCAAACAGCTCTCAGAACGAGAAGACTTCAGGAAACCATGACGCACTCGGAGGGCTGAGCTCTTTTCAGGGGAATTTGACGTTCTGAGGCAGATAAACCTTCCTCTCATTGCACAAGACGCTTCATCTGGGAGACGACCGAGCGCCGTTTTATCACTCTGTTTTCTAAAAGGAAAGAAATCAGTGGAGGATGAAAGTGTTTCTGCTTCTCCTTGTCACCTGCATCTCCTTACAGAGCGGAAAAGGTAAGTTAAATTCTCAGCGACTCTTTTTTCGGTGCGCAGTTAGACAGGAAATCTTGTTTTTAGAGTTCTTAAAAAAACACCTCAGGAAGTGTGTCAGTTTAAATTTGACTGTAAATAAAAAAAGTTTATTTTCCTGGGAACAGATGAAAATGTTACTAGTGGATTTACTGTAATTAGACTGGTTCGCACCCTTCCTCCCTGTCTGACAGCACCTCACAACAACATGATGCTATGGTGCAAATATGCTGATCTGCGGCGGCTCGCTACACTTTCTATTATAACGGAAAAAGAGCAAAGGCGTTTCGGTTTCCGAGTCAGGTTTTCATCAGACACGTGGGAATCTATTTACAGGTAGAAGGGTTTTCCTTTTCTTCAGAGGAGGAAGGGAAACATGGAGGGGGAAATCCTAGGGTGATGTTACTCAACTTTATTTTATAGCTACTTAAAAAAAGTAAAATAAGTCAGATTGACAATCTTGGAAAGAAAACAAAGAATAAAAACTGTTATTATAGTATTATCTTGAGGGGGACAGCAGGCAACAGGGAAGCCCACCAGGCTAGAATTGGAGAATATAATAGAAAATCCCTTTATTGCCCCTCAGTGTGCATGCTGGTGTTACAGCAGCAACTACATTCATGCAAGAGCATAATAGAGTAAAGAATAAATAATAATTAAAAAAATAAAGAGTAAAATACAAGAAAAACTAACACAAAAATACTGAGAAGGTTAAAAATACTCAGATAATTATAATTCAAAATGCAGAATATATACACATTTTAGAAACAAACAAAAAATATATAAGAAATGCTGTCTGGATTAAAAAATAGTCATCTGGATTGACCTTCTCCCAGCAGGACATACCCAGACACCTCCCCAGGGAGATCTCCAGGAGGCATGAGCCCGAACCACCTTAGCGGGCTCCTCTCAACATGTAGGAGGCTCCCAGGAGACGATAGTCTAGTTAAAACATGGACCATGCCTTAGCCTGCCACTCACAAGCATGGCCCCTGATGTCCACACAGAGTTGCAGAGATGTGAGTGTAGAAGTATTCCAACGTATCCCAAAGTTGATGTCAGCAGCTTCCCATCCGTATGAGCTGCTGCTGCTTGAAGACCCCATTCCCAAGGCCTCCTTCTCCAGCCTGACACTAATCCGTCCTCTGCTATTATTAATTATTAGTCCAGTAAGTTTCAAATTTTTTTGATCATTAGTGTTTAGCTACTTAATATGTAAATTATTTACTGGAATTAATGCATATTGCTTTATGGTCTATGTCAATCATGCAGACTCCTTTATGCTCCCATAAACATTACATTAAAAATAATTTCCACAAATCTTCAGACTAATCCACAACATACATCATCAAACAACCAGAATGTGACTTTTAGAAAATGAATTTGATGTAAAAATAAAAATGTCTGCTGCTGTAGAGATAAAATATTTAATAGCCGTCAGTGGAAAACTACTGATTGCTTTTAGAGTCAGACGAGCTCCATATTTTGCAGCTGAGTGTTGAGACACAGCTGAGGTGGAGATGCACTTCCTGTTTCTAAACCATCACCGAAGAGGGTAAACAACCAGGAGGCCCGCAACTCCAAACATTACCTAAACGTGTCACAGAAAAATGTCGGCGAGTCAAACAGAACTGATCCTGATCGTTTTGCCCCAAAACGTTCAGGCTGATCTGAACTCTTGTATGAAATCAACACCGATGATTTGCTTCTTTCTTTAGGAGCACCAACGACAGCTAAGTATCAGTTTGTGAGATGTAATCCTGAGGGCGGCCAGGCCAACTGTGTGACCTATCAGAGCGCAGACATTCCATGGAGTCCAGACCTTCCAAGAAAACTTCCTGCATCTGTTGGGAGAACTCTGTAAGTATCTTGGTGTGAGACTGTGCAGGTTTTAGACGTGCAGATTTATCTTTACTCAGGAGAACAAGAGAGTGTCTTTGTAGAAAGTGCAATTAAAACAAGTCTTGCATAAGAAAAAAACATCATCATATTACGCTGTCAGACAAAAGCAGGTTTGAAATATAGAGATGCTGATGCTGCATTGGATCGTTTTCTTTGCTTGACACAATCTTTACTTGGGGTGTGTGTGTGTGTTTGCGTGCATGTGTGTGTATTCATGTGCTGTGTGCTGGACGGTGAATTTAAGTGTGAGGTAGATGGCCAAGAAAGGCAAAAATAGAGGACAACGTGGAGGGATGAAGCGAGACAGAAAGAGCTGCACAGGATTTACAATAAATACATTCAATTATTTCAGCTTCATTTTCACACCTAAAACAAAACTGTCATTAGTTTTCTTTTCCCAAATAATTTAAAGGAGCCGCTCACTGAAAAACCATTTTTTAATTTCTGATTATAATCGGTCACTCTGAGTTTTTCATGCAGGCTGAACATGAAAATAGTCTCCTACACCTATCTTCTGCATTAGCTTCTGATAGAAAATAGACGATAAAACTCTAGGATTTGAAAATCCTGACAGATCTATGTCACACTGTCACTTAACATTCATGGACTCACCCATCTTGACTCCAGACGAGGAAGGCTGTTGTTGGTTTAGCGTCCAGGAAATGACAGAGAACGTCTCGGCTAATAGAAGCTAATCATTAGCATTAGCAACTCCACCACACAGCAAAACTCCTCCAGGCTTGTGTTATTTGTGGAGATAAAACATCAACGTTGCAAAGCAAACAGAGTCAGTGGTAGAGTCGTGTTGCATTTATCAGAGGAGAGATGTCCAAATATCAGGAAATAAGACTCAAAATCCTGCCGTCTGAAGCTACTTTCTCCCCCACTGACTTCTAGTTCCTGAAACATGCGCACCAGAGCTTTTTTTCCCCAGAGTACAACTTACAAGGCATTCATTCCTACATGAGTCCACTGCAAATGTATTGATTAAAGGAGTGAACCACACCTTTAAGTAAAGTCTTCATTTGTGGCCTATTTTTATTTATTTATGCCTGTAAGAAATAAGAGCTTCCTCAAAATGTTTCAATAAATTAGCTGTGAAAAGCAAAACTACAAGAAAATTCTGATGCATTGTAATTCATTTGTGACACTGATATGGGTGTGTGGTTGCTTTAAAGGAAGTGCATCACTATACTGCAATGAACTTGCAGATAAAGGAAGGACAAACTGTCCTTATTTGGTTGTTGGTGCATCATAGTGTCAAACACTCAATAGGGTGATACAGCTTCAGCTCGTTGCTTGCTTTTGTCGCATTTAAACTGTATAAAGTCATACTTTCATTATTTCTTAGATTGCATTTAATACTGATGTTCTGATTTAGTTTAAGCGCTCAGAATCAGATTATTTATCAAGAAATATGTTTGTTGGAGGAAGATTTAGCCAAAATTACATCGTTCAGCAAAAGATTTCTCTAGAATTGGTCCACAAACACAACAAAGTCCCAACGTCTCTGCTTACAGTTTGATCAAATATCTGCAGGAAGACAACTCTAACACATGCTAATCTATGTTCATGGAAGAAATTGTAAAACTATTTTACCAATCAAGTCAAACTGTCCTAACGTGTGTTTTGTTTGACTCGATTAATGAGTCTAAAAGTGAACAGAGACATAGAAAACATTCGTAGCGGCTAAAGAATTCAGGTTTGAAAGCTAAAGCTCTAATTTGTTCATTTCCTTCAAGCTGTATAAAAAGTTTATCGTAATCTCAGCTTTGTTTCCTCTTTTTGAGTTCCTCTTGACCGTTTTTTCTCTCTGTCTTTGACTTATTAAAAAAATGGTGTTCTTGAAAATGAAAAACCACAGACTACATTTTGTTCCGTTAGTCCATCAACAGTGATTTTATTCGCTGTAGTATTTTATAGGCCACAGATATGAAATCCTCAAATTTACTTCAAAGTTTCATCAGAAACTTTTATTTCCGTTTTTAGTTAAATAAAGAAAGTGAAAATGGAAATTGGAGTTTTAGACAAACTTATTCAGCAATGAAAAAGTTTGAAGTTTATTGTTTTGTTTTATTTGTGTTTTTATCTGGTTTAATGTTTGGAGCTTATTATGGCAGTATCTTATTTCTCAGCTTGCTTCTATAGTAGGAAGTCAGGGGAAGTGCTGGGAGGAAGTGGGCGGTGACGCCTCGCGGACTGCAGCTTCTGGTCTATTGTTTTATATCTGCGTATGTCAGATACCAAAGCGTGAGTCGTTGAGCTGCAAAAAAAATTGTTTTTACTTATTTACTTATTTATTCATACAGCAGCGAATCAGCTCTCAAATTGAAAGTTGCATTATTTGGATTTAGTTATGATTCCCATGCAGAAAATGCAAGACTTATTAGAATTTCAGAATTTAAAACAAATGTGCATTATTTTATTTAAATATGAAATATTCATACATTTTTATTAGAATTCAATAATAATAGAGAAGACAGAAGCACTTTAATTATTTGTCCCTTAGAATTTGACCATTTGGGGATTTATTTTATTTAAGTTGTGCACAAATGACTTTGATTCAGATGATTCATCTACATTTTGAGAGCTCACTAAACTGAAAACATATTTTTCTCATCTTATTTGAAAAAGTAATTATTATTGTTATGCTTTTTTTATCATTGCTGTATTTTGTATCTTTGGTCAGCTGTTTATTTATTTATTTTGTTTATTAATTAGGATCCCCATTAGTTTCCACCGAAGTTACTAATCTTCCTGGGGTCCAATTCACAAAATATACAATATCAACATCAACATTATATATATGGCTTTATACAAGCAAACAAATCACACATTTCTGTGTGTGCTGTAATGCTGTGCTATAGAAATAAACTTGGTAAAAATTCATTATACGTATAGCTTTATAATGAAAACATGTCTAAATTCAGATTAATAAGATGTAGTGTCCAAAATAAAAAAATCTGCTTTGTGACCGAAACAAGAGTTTCAGGCAAATATAATTTATAGCTGGTATATTAATGTAAGAACATTTATTCATTTTGTTTTAGGAACTCATGATGGAAATTTTACAATCCAGTCGAAGCCAAATTAGTCAAACTCCTGAGCTTTTACATTTTGTCTAAACGCTAAAGGATTACCTGACTCTGTAGGTTTTCACCATTTTTATACCCTTCACTAAACAATAAGTGGGTCTAAGAACTAAACCCCAGCTCTGCAAGCATTTAGATCTACTTTCTCTTCAGGAGCACATCATGACTGTGAAAGTACCGTTCTCATGTTTCATCCTGCAGGCAGTTTAAAGATCTTGACCACGCATGTGTTTTTCCTTATTACAAGTTTCCTCTCCAGCTCAAACTGTGAGGTCGCCAAACTTTTCTGATCAATATGATGAGGCGTTGACTGAACAAGGGAGAGGGTTAGCCTGATGCCAAATGGGGACAATCTATGTCTCCCACACAGTCTAAGTGGTGCAATCATGGCGACATGCACTTGCATGGTGTGTCTGCAGCACGGAGCCAGCAGGGCTTGTGAATCGTCAACAGCGCAGTAAATTAAACAGCAGAAACAAACTCTTTCACAATCATCACACTCGGTGCAGCTGAACTGCATCTGTGTTCCTCTGACATTACTTTTAATATAACGGTTTGTGAGTGACATGTAGAAAATGAAAGGGTTTTTTTCAGGAGTGGTCCTAGGGGGTGGGCCAGTGACACATTGGCAGCAAGCTTGGGCCCCCCTGTGGCCCCCCTGCTTAGGGTTGAGCCTAAGTACATAAGCAGTGATTTATATATATGTATAATTTAGGCTAATGCAAAATGTGGAGTCAAAGCATGCATTTATCTGAAATTGAAAAGAGATACTTAGACAAATATTCTGATGTTGTTACTGAGACAAATAACTTAGACAACACATTTTTTGCAAAATAGTTAAATTTTGAAACTTAATGAAAAACTGTTGTATCTAAAGCTGGGCATACACTGTGTGACTTTTTTACTCGTAGCATTCAGCTCCATCTCAAACTGTACGACTTCCTCGCAGAGCAAATCTCATGAGTCAGGTTCTCACACTATACGACCCAGTGCGACCTAACTGCCCACACTGCACGTCTGGTAGCAACATGACCCAGAAGACCCGGAGGCTATTGTGTTGTTCTCGATGTCTGTTGTCCTTTGGGCTTGCCGTAGTAGGACATGCAGGGGTTTATGGGTGTTGGAGGAGAAAGAAGAAAGAAAGTAAAACAATGTTTTGGGATCAGCTTAATATGACATAAACACGGCAAACACGCTTTCTTAACATTCCTTGTCATTATGTGTGGAGAAAAGTGTAAAAATAAAAAGAAACAATGTGTGTTGTTATGAAAATAGCTGGCGAGCCGTGTTGACAAGGCCGGATTATCCAAAGGGCATTATGGGCACTGGCCCAGGGGCCCACGCCCACTAGGGGCCCATGTGAGCAGCCCAAGGAAGGGGAATAGAAGAGGTCTAAACATCAGGGAGATATTTATTAACTGACTCAGCTACCGGGCACGACACACACACCGCTAAGATAATCAATTAAAAGACTTTATTTTACAGGTGGAGTTACTCCACCCTTTTTTCCACGTCTGTGCGCCTCTCTTGCGCTCGCTTCAGCGTCTCCTCAGGTACGGAGAGCACCGATTGTTCATGCGCTCCAGATGCTTCTCGCTGACCTGCGCACAGCCCCAGTAACATTCTTAAAGTCACAAAAGGAAAATCATTAACACGCCTGACGCGCTCTGCCTCAGCAGAGCTCAGAATATTTTACTCGGTACAAATGTCAGAAATGCGCATTACAACGCATTTTAACCAGGAATCAATAAGTGGGTTTTCTTCGGGGTTCTAATTACAGAGGAGCCTGAAAAAAGGTCCAGTTTTTTTATAAAAATTTTTATATGGACTCTAAAGCGCACCAGGACTTCCTTTGAGCAGAGAAGGACAGAGACCGCTGATCGTTCATGCGCTCCTGCGCGCACCGCGACCACAAAGTCACGCCACCAAAAAAAAAAACAATTAACACGCGATCATTCATGTCCACTCATAAATATACTTCATGCTTGACGCGCTCTGCCTTAGCGGAGCTCATCTGTGCTCCGGTGACATCACCTCACTGCTCCGGGCGCGCAGTGCGCATTTCGCTCTTATTGCGGTGTAATGTAAGTAAGTAATGTTTATTTATATAGCACCTTTCACCGAAAGAATCACAAGGTGCTTCACATAAAACAATCATAACGATGCCAAAAAGAAGAGTAGCTACCATAAAATAAATATAAACACCAACCTATATAGCAAAATTGAAGCTTTATAGAAATAAAATCAATAAAACCTACCATAAAAGCAATAAAACACAGACCTAAATCATAAAAGCATTAAAGCAAAGCTTTTAATCAATAAAAAGCCTGAGTAAAAAGATGTGTTTTTAATTGCTTCTTAAAAGACTCAACAGTGGTCAGAGAGCGTAGAGTAGGTGGTAATGCGTTCCACAGTGAGGGGGCCATTGCCTGAATTTTATTTATTTAACCTTTATTTAACCAGATGAGTCGATTGAGAACTCATTCTCATTTACAACGACGATCTGGCCACGAGGCAGCAGCAACAGACACATAGTTAGCTTTACACAAACAGATAAGATAAAAAACAGATAAGATAAAAAAATGCAGATAAAGATAAGATGAAACAGCTAGACATAAAGACAAAGGACTGTTCTCATATATAATATGTACAAGCCATCAAAACAGACTTAAAACAATCTTTAAAGGAGTCATCACCTGAAATTCTCACTTTTCCACTTGAAAACATGTCTACAATGTCTTCCTAATGATTTTTCACTGGCTGAGAAGCCGATATTTAACATTGAAGCGTTTGTTTAATCTTGCCTTCTTAAACCAGCTCACATGCACCCCACGAGCACGCGCATTCCAAAACGAGAACTTGATCTCTGGCCGTATATGTCGTCACAAAGGTCGAATATAAACAAATATGAACCAGCAGCGAACAAACCGGCACAACAAAGCTCATTTCATAACGTGAAACGCATAAATTATGTCTTACCGTTGACGACTCATGTTATAATCCGTGTTATGGGAGACAAAACTCCGATCGGTTTGTGTATTCCATCTTCACAACAGCATAAGAGCCGATGCCTGGCTGTTAGCTTGCTTTGTCCCAACTCAACAACATGCGAGGGCGCCATTACGCACGAGGCGAGGCTCGGGCTCGTACATACGTGGTTAGATCCCGTAGGTCACTGCCAGGTTGGGTTCAGTTATAACTTTTGTTGTTTTGGGCACTTTGTGCCCAGGGGCCCTTGCAATCATAATCCGGCCCTGCGTGTTGACGCATGAGCGGTTCTGGTACTTTTTGTGTTGCAGCGCTGCTTCAACAGTGCAATAACCCCATGAGGGACGAGATTTGTGCAACCACACAATTGCTAATCGGGAGCTGGTCATGAGTTATTAATTGCCTCTCGTTAGCCCGTGTATACTATACGACGCACAACGCAAAATTCGCCCCGAGCTCAAAGATTCTCGCACGAGGGAAAAAAAACGGCTCAAAAAAAGTGAAAAAGTCGCACAGCTTAAAACAACTGTAACTGAAAAAGTTACACACTAAAATTTGAAATACTTAAAGACAATTGATCACTTTGTTTTCTCTGATTTTCTGCATGAAACATTTTTGAAAATTGTAACAGAAGAATAATTTTGTGATATACCACAATACCACCCTGGGGTTGTGAAGTTTTTCATTTTCAACTACTTGAATGAGTGCCCGATAAAGGGTTAATATCTGATCTCCATTCTGTTTCCAGAGATGCAACACCTGTTGAGGATGAGAGTCCTCTGAGGGAAGAGGAAGAGGAAAAGGAGGAAACACTGAAAGGGAGTGATGACAGGGAGTCACCTGACATATTTTTGGGTGATGAAGGTTCTGCTGATTATGAAGGTTCTGCATCAGAAGGCCCATACTTTGCAGATCGGATCCTGGCAGCTGAAGTTGACACCGGTTCTGGTGAATCTTGGACAGGCAGCTTTCCAGGTAGGTTTGTGGAAAAAGTATGGCATGAAATTAATGTTTTACTACAAATTGCTCTTAATTTGCTGCATTTTACTTGAGACACTTACCCTGTTTTTTTCCCCAGATGAAAATTTGAACATCTTTGCTGATGAGGCCAAACCTTCAGAGCAGGACCTGAAAGAAGACCACCTGCTGAATCTGTAGACTCACACACACAGCTAGCATCTGTTTCAACGCCCTGCCTAGTTAGAAAGTAATATTATGTCACCACCTGCTGGAAGGAACTTGCAGAGATGAAATATATGATTTAACATTTTCAGGTGCAAAAGGAGAATTCCAAATATTGCTAAAAAGATGCAAAAGTAAACGGTCAGAAATTTTATTTTGTATGAGCTGCCTTTGGTCAGTATTTTGTGTAAAAAAATAAGAACATTCTAATGTGCATTGTAATATAGATACAAATATGCTTTAACATCAAGATAATGTGCAATAACATGATGCCTTTGTCTATGCAGTGCTAGGTTTTGGCACTTCAAGCATTTCTTTCATGTTTTATACATAAACATTTCTTAAATACTGAGAAGGATCACAGTCACCCAGGAGGAAAATATAATGTATGAGGATGAATATACAGTATACCCTGAAAAAGAAGCAGGTTAACTATGTCATAGCTAATGTGAGCTGGAAATGTGAACAATGATTATATGTGCATTTCAATCCAAAACTTTATATTATTTCATTTTATTCCATATTGCTTAATATGCATTTGAAATGTTTTTATCAATCAGAGATTTAATAAAAACAGTAGAAGTGTATCAAGACTTATTGTAGCTGTATTTGTTGTTATTGTTATTTTTTTTTTCACTGTGGTTATTTATAAAATAATGTCTGGTCGTCTATCTTCTGACATCTGTCTTAATTATAAATAAAAACAAATTTACATTACATGCTGACGTTTTCAGGCCAAGATGCTTAACAAATACAAGAAATTCGGGACAGATCAGACCTTGCTTTACATTTAAATCCATTTCCTGTCTGTTGACCAATGAAAGACGGGGACCATTATGTTTTCTCTGTCTTATTCTGACCAATTTTTGTTGCGTTTAGGCCAAGCCTCCAAGCAAATTTTAGTCAGTTCTGTAGGTGTACCAAGAACACACTCACCAATTTTGAAGCTGATAAACATAAATCCTATGAGGTTTATTCAAATAGGAGCCCCCCTGCTGAAAAAAACAGCATAGACGAGCATATGTGGTGTTTTGGTAGCTGGTTTAGCTTGTGGACCAGCATAGGATGCCGGACCAGGATGGGATGCTGGACTAGCATGCTGGTCCAGCATCCAATCACCAGCATCCCATTAAGGATTAGCATTGCATGCTGGACCAGCATCCAAAACACAACATGTTGTTTTTTTCAGCAGGGTTTGTTATTTTCAGGCCTTCAACAAGATAAATCATCACTTAAATAAATTGAGGCTATGCAATGTTGATTATTAAGTTAAATTGTTTTAAAAAAAATAAGTTTTATTTCTTGACCACAGTTACATGACCTGATAACCATAAGCGTTGGGTTGGGTGTTTGACCAATGACTGTAGAAATAAAAAAATGGTGTTAACGCGCTTAGGCACAGCCCACACTCGCGTCACGTGACCCGTGTCACATGACGGTAACCCTAATACTCAAACGCCCCCTGTTCAACAGAACAAGGCTAGCTGTTAGCTTCAAGTGTCAAGACGGCGACATGGTAAGTGTGATAAGTTTAGGCTTTAAAAAATAATTACCACTTATCCCGTGTTTATTCGTTCATTAAAGATATCACCGACTCTATCAGGGTCACGCGAGCACGTTTGCAGATGTTTAACATTTTAATCTGACAGGTACATGCTATCAGGGTTGGGCTAATTAGCATAAATACGAAGTCATTTTTCTCCGATGTTATGGCTTATTTCAGAGCTACCAATTTTAGCCAACTATGCTAACAGCCGTCAATGTTGATTTAAAAGTGAAATGTTGTTATTTATTGTGTATTCGTTCAGTAACAAGAGCCTAATCGGGTTTAGCTAACGGTTCTGGTTAGCTCACTGACTGGAATGTGAAGTTCTATCGTCACAGGAGCACTGAATCTGCAAATTCCGTCTTATAAATCAATACGCGTTGTTCTCTTAACGCTATAAGGACAAGTCTGCTTATGTTACGGGCTGTTTCTGAGTGAATGTATTGCTGAGTTTTTGTGTTTACCACACAGTGATCGGCTCTGTGGAGCTGACTGAGCTGAATCCTCTGTTTTTTTTAGCTTCTGCATGCTGAAGCATGTGTTCATGACTTGGTGCCAGCTCAGATGGGAAAAAATGTCACTGTGCATCTGGTGATGATTGAGGTTGTTGTTGCAACAACAGATGCTGCCATTGTCCTTAAGTATGACTAGGCAGTAGTGAGGATTTAATGTGTTCAGGCTCACTTGGACTTGCGTAAATACACATTCATCAGTCATATGCACTTAGCAAAATATGTTAACTTGGCAGCTTTGGATGTGTTTGTCATTATTTCCACATCACAAGTTTGTGTTGTGTGTTTTAAACAGCTTTTCGTGAAGTATGTCGTAAAAAACTAACTGATTTCTTCCATTTAGATGTTTAATTTATTTTCTGTGATTTGCATAATATTGTAGGTGTGCTGCATGTGTGTAAACCTTACATGGTGTTTTTATTCATGTTTTAGTGAGTCATTTCACTTGACATGGTGCTGATTTGGATACAAATTGTTGCCAAGTCAATTTATTTTTAACGTCTGTATATCCAGAGTTTCCTGGGAGGTTTGTTTGGACCCGTATGTGAAATTGATGTGGTGCTGAATGATGCAGAGAACAGAAAGACAGCTGAGCTGAAGACAGAAGATGGTAAAGTAGAAAAACACTACCTATTCTACGATGGAGAATCAGTGTCTGGCAAGGTAATCGTGAGTTTGCGTTGTTTACAAAGCAAGTTGCAGAGGTCCACAAAGTAAACACTGAGACATATTGAATATATTTCTGCTATACTTCTATTTAAAGTGCCTTCCCTTTAACTCCTGCAGGAAATAAAATGTAATTTATGATTTTGCAAGAGCTGCTTTGGCTCAGGAGGAACTAAAACTTTTTGTTTATGACGGAAATATTTGAGTAGCTGGTGTATCTAGTTTATTAGGGATTCTCAATATTGCCTAATTTTTAATGGTTCTGTAACATAAACATAATTGCTATTAACATTTAGCTACATAATGTCAGTGATTTAGTGTGTTTATACAACTTATTTAATAGTTAAAGTTCAAATCCCTCAGATTCTCCTTGTTTTTCAAATTGCGCAATCAAAGCAGCTATGAACATCTTAGATTTTGAGGAAATAAATGTTGGAGTTAGCTACAGAGGAATGTGGACCACATGTAAACAATCTTTATTATATGTACGACAAAGAAGTTTGTCTCAACAAATGTTTCGCCCCCAGGTGAATCTGAATGTAAAACAGGGAGGAAAGAGACTGGAGCATCAGGGCATCCGCATTGAGTTTGTCGGACAGATCGGTGAGTGAGTTGGATTATTTTTTTTCTCTGACTTGTGCAAAAGATTTACTTGTTGCTCATTATAGCTGGCTGGAAATCTACTTCAAAGTAACGTTATGTTGACTTACTCACATGGCTTAACGGTTTAACAGGGCATGTGGTCGTCATGTGCCGTCTGTCCCAATAGAACTTTACCCTTCTGCAGTAATATTTGCAACATGGAGTGGATCAGCTGTTTATCACCGTAGCACGCTAGAAGCTGTGGTGTCACAAAATACACAACTCTCCTCTGTGTGTGTTCAATACATTCCATTGATTTAGTTCATACTTTAATCCAAAGAGATGCACAAGTAAGCAGAAAAAATGGGTGAAGAGTGATTGTTGGACTGTTTTCTAAGCAATGCCTTTATGAAATCAGACCTGTACTGAATCATACTGTACCTACAGCATAGTATAAAAGTGCTGTTAATCTCTGTTTTTCAGAGCTGTTCTCTGATAAGAGCAACACTCATGAGTTTGTGGACTTGGTGAAAGAGCTGGCTTTACCCGGAGAACTCACCCAGAACAGAAGCTACGACTTTGAGTTCATGCAGGTGGAGAAGCCCTACGAGTCCTACACTGGAGCAAACGTCAGACTAAGGTACGCTAACATCTGACCTCGGCTTTCCACAGGACGTGAGAGCGGCACGAAACGGCCGCAAAACATACTATGCAGCAATTAGCCTTTCGCCGGCCCCGCCCCCAGAACGGCTATTGTCCAATCACACATCATAGCAACCGTTACTATCCGACAGCTCCAAAACAAAATGATCAAGCTAAGCCTAATTTAGTACTAAGCATTAGCCTCGATAGTAGTCGTGTCTCCTTCGTTTCCCTTCAGAACCTCCTCATCGATCTCAACCAGCAAGCATGAGTGCTCCCCCCGCCCGCGGCTGAGCGGAGGTCCGCCTCCCAGACTATCCAAGACCCTTTATAGACACACCGTGCCGGCAAATCAGCGTAATATTACCTCAACCGTGTGTCTTATAAACGCATATTAAGCCTTGGCGCAACAGCGGGTGGTGTCATGATCACGTGATGAATTAATGCTGAGCTCCGGCCGGGAACTAAAAATGAAAGTAAACACGGGCATAAAAAGTTATATTTTATAAACGGACTCAGCTGAGATGATCAACTGAGCGATGCAGAGCGCTGGGAGCTTTTCTCCGTTAGAGCTGCCTGCAACTCAGATCATCTGACAGCTCACAGGGACACCGCATCGCCGCCCACCGCTCCTCGGATCCACGCGTCCCCGGACGCCGGACCTTCTCCCAAACTCCTCGTTCCCTGCTACGCTTCGCTCAGCGGAGCCGACACTAATATATCCCTCCACTGCATCCTGCAACCTATTTTGCCTCAATCTGGATGAAATTGAGGAGAAATTGCTCCAAAAAATGTCGCTGACACGCATCTGTCTACTTCTTTCCATCATGGAAATCTGCGAAGCTGCAGTATTTGATCCACTTATTGTCGGAGTTGGCAACAGTAAC
Source organism: Aphyosemion australe (assembly GCA_006937985.1). Taxonomy (NCBI): domain Eukaryota; kingdom Metazoa; phylum Chordata; class Actinopteri; order Cyprinodontiformes; family Nothobranchiidae; genus Aphyosemion; species Aphyosemion australe. Next base: position 2,148,287 of record SSNS01000051.1, on the reverse strand, counting down.
TAAGGGGGGCGGGGCTCGGCGAAAGGCTAATTAGCCGCCGTTATTGTGGACAGGGTCCTTTCCACCGGCAGCTACGTGTAACATTCTAGACGCGTCCCAGAAGTGAACGGACGCTATCATTATGTCTCAAGTCTATTTTTTACGCGCCGCACTTCTAAAACACGTCTAACTCCGCAGTTTAGATTGGGACAGACAGGAAGTCAAACACGGAGGCAGTGTGAAACATCCAGAAACTTCCAAAATAAAAGTCATGTGCATTACGTCATTACCTGTGAAACTTCTGTAGCCAATGTAAACCGAACAGAAAATAAACCGCTGACCTTTATGGATACATGCAGCCGTCTTTCTCCTTGCTTTTTATTGTGCGGACTTCTGAAATCACATGTGGTGTTGGAATTCTCCTGTGATTTTGTGACCTCACGGGATCAGCTGTGTGGAACGCTTTCGGTCCCCTTTTGCATCAGAAGTCCTCCCGGTTGGAAGGGAGTTCGCGGGCAAAGCGCTGCTATTTCATTACACGCCGCTTTCGCGACTGGTGGAAAGCCGGGGTAAAAATACCTCTAGATTTTATTAGTCAAATTTACTTTTGAAAAATGTGTAGATCAATTATTAGAAAATGGTTTATTGGGGCTTGTTAATATCTCAGAGGGCAGTAGGTATGAGGGGGGACGGCTGAGTTAGTTACATGCTTGTTGACTCTATTTCTTCAAAGAAACAATGATAATTTTCATGATTGTAAAGGATGCCAAGGTTTTAAAATGAATCAAGTATTTTTAAAGTTTAATGAAATTATTCACTGAAGATTTTGTCACATCTTTATGAATTAGTAGTGTGACTTTTTTTGTGGATGTTTGGATGACGGCATGTTTGTGTGTTCTCAGATATTTTCTCAGGGTGACAATAGTTCGTCGTCTGTCTGACTTGGTGAAGGAATATGAGTTGATTGTCCACCAGTTAGCCACCTACCCAGACGTCAATAACTCAATCAAGATGGAGGTCGGCATAGAAGACTGTCTTCACATCGAGTTTGAATATAATAAATCTAAGTAAGCTTCAAGTTTTTGAAATTTATTTTGCTGCAAATGAAAAACAAAACAAGCCCTATCAAAATAAAACTTAGCTTTCATCCTGATTATCATATTATGGATTTTTTTTTCTTAATTTGCCTGTTAGATACCACCTGAAGGATGTGATTGTTGGGAAGATTTACTTCCTGCTGGTCAGGATCAAGATCCAACACATGGAGCTACAGCTCATCAAGAAGGAGATAACAGGCATCGGTATGAAAGAAACTGCTTAAAAAATACCTAAATCAGTACAAATGGCTTTAGTGTACCAAGATTTGTGTTTTATCACATTTTTAGGGTTTTTATTACTGAATAAGTCTTGAAACGATTTTCATCTTTGCTCAACTTTGTCATGTTTATTTATCTTAATTCGTGTGTTGTCTTCTTTTAAAGGTCCCAGTACAACAACAGAGACGGAGACAGTTGCAAAGTACGAGATCATGGACGGCGCTCCAGTAAAAGGAGAATCGATTCCCATCAGACTTTTCCTGGCAGGTAAACGTTTCTCCTGTTTAACTTGTGGCTAATCCACACTGACTGTTACCTGTAACAAATCAAGAGTTTTACTTTCTTCTTTCAACTTTAAAGGACCTGACTCATGCCATTTTACTCCTTCCTGAGCAATATATGGGCAATTTATAGGCACAATATATGATAAAATATTACTGTTGGCACTATTGAGATGTCTTTTTTTTTTTTATTAAATATGTTTTTTAGTGAGAAATTCCTTCAACCCAGAAATAACATGCTTGGATTCAATGAAACCCCACCTCCACCCATGTGAATTCCACAATAGTACACAGTTGCATACCCAGAGACCAGAGATTCACACTGTCATGTCCAACACAATGATTACCAAGTACCCCACCCCCTTCCTGCGAAATCTCCATTGGAGGGTCGAGCTGCTAACACGCGCACACACAGACCACTTGGACAGAGTAAAGGCAGCTGAGATGAATCATTGTCCGAGTGCCGCTGACGCTCGCCCACAAAACTATAACCATTCAGCTAGCGGTTAGCATTTTGGTTGTACTCATTGCTCATTGCATGATATAGTGCCTTTAAAAAGACTTAATTGAGCTATGAAATCGAGACATTTTATCACTGCCTCTGGTTTCTTACAGGATATGACTTGACTCCTACCATGAGGGATGTCAATAAGAAGTTCTCTGTGCGCTACTTCCTCAATCTGGTGCTAGTGGATGAGGAGGACAGGAGATACTTCAAACAACAGGTAAACAAACACACATTTGTGTTTAGCTGGTTGTATTTGAAAACCAAATGTTGGATATATGGACATGTATCTATAATTTAGTATTGTTTTTTTATATATATATATTTATTGTGTTGGAAGTTCACTTGAAAACCATTTTTACTTATTATTTTTGAAAAAGATCAGTCACTTTGAGTTTGTCATGACAGCTGAAATAGTTTTCTACCCCTATTTTCTACATAAGCCTCCAGTAATGAAGTTGGGAAAATGCTCGGTTCAGAAAAGTCTGACATTTGTCAGCATTTAGCATTCATGGACTCACCCATTTTGACTCATGATGGGTAAGGCTGTTGTTTGTTTACCATCCAGCAGAGAGCAGATCGTGCCTCCGCTAGTAGAATCTAACTGTTGGCATTAGCAACTCTACCACACAGCAGAACTCCTTCAGGCTTGTGTTATTTGTGGAGATAAAACATCAGCGTTGCAGAACAAACAGAGTCAGTGGTAGAGTCACGTTGCTGTTAGCCAATCAGATGAGAGATGTCCGAATATCAGGAAATAAGACTCCAAATCCTACCGTCTTCTGCCACTTCCTCTTCCTGAAACGGGTGCACCTGAGCTTTTTTCCCCCAGAGAACGACTCACTAGGCATTCATTCCTACCAGATACCACAGCAAATGTATTTAAAAAATGAGTGAACTTGATCTTTAACATAAAACAAATTAGGATTTTCAGTCTGTGCGATATTTATGTTCAGTTTTCCTGGATAACTTCCTGCAACAGAATATTTTCTGTCTGTAAAACCTTGTGGCTGCTAAATGATCGCATGATCTGATATGGAAATATTCTTTATGTAAAAATAGCTGATAGGAAATGAAGACGTTCAAACTCGTGACATGATAACTGATGTGTAGGGACGATCTTCGATTAAGAAATGTTGCAACTTGGTGCATTTTCAGTTGTTTAAACAAGACAAATCACTAGTTTAAGTTATTATTTCAATTAATAGATTTACATAATTGCGTGCTGCATCGTATACAGTTTTGGAAGTAAAAAGAAAATCTGAATTTACATATTAGATTGAAAAAACAGAATCTAGCTAAGAACACTGTAATAATTGTTACTAAAAACATTTCTAATATACTATTGTTTTGTATAATATAACATCATAATTGTGGGTATTTTCATTTAAATCATACTCATTTTGAAATTTTTAATGAATCTCAATGTCTAATGTCTTTAAATTAGTGTTTGCATGTTGAGTAAGACCAAAAGTGTACAAATATTTCTACGTTTACTCCCACATTTTGATCGCCACCTGGTATTTAGGGCCATTTCCTCTGATTTGTCTTTATACCCTTCAGCAGAGTCCCTTTTGGCTGCTCAGCAACACAATTTCTTATGTTGTTGTGAATTTAGAGTTTTTTTCTGCCATTCTACTGATGAATAAAATAACCTTGTGTTCATGTCTTCTGATTGTGTGTTTAGGAGATCGTTTTGTGGAGAAAAGCTCCAGAGAAGCTGCGGAAAAGAAACTTTCACCAGCGCTACGAGTCACCCGAGCCCAGAAACCCGCCGGTGAGCTCGGAGCAGCCAGAGATATGACATGATGGCCCCACTAAGAACTGAAAACACACAGACACATCATCAAAGCTCTTCACTGCTGAAACGCCGGCTGTGTGAGGGCTTCCTCACCGTCTCCATGGACTGAGAAGTGTCTGCAACATTAACACACATAATTTATCCTCAGGCACCCACCTCCCAACCCCTCCATGCCCCCCCCCCATCATTTCATGGCTTCAGATGTGAGCTGCCACCATCACCCTGTCCTTCTGGTCCAACTCACACGCATACAGATGCACATGAGCGTAGAAAACAAGTCTGCTGAATGCTAAATGTCATAGCAAAAGTGCAAACCAGCCCAAGTAATAAACAGTGAGACAGCATTTTGGATTCTGGCTCCTCAGACTAAAAACACACTTAAGCACACACAAGTGAAGCCATAAAGTCTCGTGTGGCTGAATGCAACGCAAGCAGGAGCAAAGAGGAGGGAACGAAGAAGATGGCTGCACCGGTTACGTCTTCTGTATCAGGAGTTTTTCCTGTTTGCTCTCTGAACAGCCTTGATCCTGGACTTTCTGTTTCACGTCTCCTCCGACTTCACTGACATAGAGATGCTCCTAGAGTCTGAATGAGCTACCTGATGAGAAACTTCAAGATGTGAGGATTTTTTGATCGACTTGAGGATGCGAGAGGCTAAGCTATGAGTTGACACACATGCTGTATTTACTCACAATGTCCTAACTGTGAGCTGTCATTCACTGAGCTGAACACCGTACAGTTTCATATTTGATCTTTTTTTTTTACTCTTAAGAACGTTGCAACGATTTGCAAATTGTTTCTTCTAATTTCATTTTAGCTTTAATTGGGGAATTACGTGCAACAAACGTCCATCTCAACAGAAAGCTTATATTTGACATTTTGAGGAGAACTAAAGTCACACTGATCCAAAATAGACTTTTTTTAATTTTACATTGTTTATCAGCATGTCACTTAAAAAGTGCAACAAATTGGATGTGTCCCACTGAGTCTTTAAGAAATCTAGAAAACCCATCTCTTAAATTTCCACCTTTTGATTTGAGAAACCACAGTATTTTAATGTAGAGGTGCGCTAGAGACAGCTGAAGAGTAAGATTTAACTGGTAAAGCAGAAATAGTTTGAGTTTATAGTTTTGTTTTTTCCAAAAATTACTGAAGTGATGACTTGATCATCAAAGAACCTGCTGGTTTGTTTTTGTCTGATTTGGTCGGTTTAATAATAAGTCCTACATGCTTAAGTTCCATATTCTGTGTAAAGATAAATATTTGACATAGAAGATGTCTTGAGTTAGAACAGGAATTCCTCTAAATGTATTTAAGGTATGACATGAGTTTAAGTTTTGGGACAAAGCCTATGATTCTGTTTGTTCATGACTAACCTGTATCCCTGCAGTTGTAAAGATCAATTCCCAAACGTTTTAGAAAAGAAACATGTTCTTGGTTAGTTTGATGTTCAGCTATGTTTACATGCAGACAATATTGTTACTACCGTACACTTGCTGTCAGGAATCACCAGACTGTCTGTTTTCTGATCTGTTTCTTCTTTGATTATTTGTCTCATTTTTGCAGAGATGGGGTGGAGCACATTGAGCCCAATGGTTTATTTCATAATGTAATAAATAGCTTATAGCTTCTATTGTAAGCAGTGGAAAGGATCCACATACTGTAAAACTCATCAATGTTCCACTGTGATGCTCAGACCTGTGGTTTAGGTCCTGCTTTAAAGACACTGTTACCAGTCCCATGTGATGTTTGCCTTCAGCTCTGACTCATGGACAGTTTACACTTCACTTTACGTCGAGGAGGTGCTGAAACTGAACATCAGTCAAATACTGCGTCACCTGGTCTGTGAGAATTTTCCAAATTATGTCACTACTTTAAGTTAACCTAATATGTTTAGTGTGTGTTGCTCTTTTTGTCTATGCTTTGCAATTCCTTTTTTCCTTTCACATTGATTTGATCCTGTTGTCTGGATTTTTGTTGTTTGGAAGCTGTGCAATTTATTTCAAAACAATGCCCCACCGCCATTCATTCTGTCTTCATAAATACTGTCCTGGTAGGATTTGGGGGTTTACTTTAAAAGCTGTCAGAAGTTGTGAGGAAACACTATAAAGTTGACTTGTTCTGTCTCTCTTATCTACTGCATGTTTGTCTTCTCATGCCATTGTGTGTTTGAGTGTGTGCGTGTGATGTGTGTATCCTGCACACACCAAACCCAAAAATATATAGCTGAAACAAATTATAAATAAAGCAGATTTATACTGAACTGGGTTCGAAAAACATCACTTTGATTTATACAGACATATATAGAGGTTATTCGTGTTTATTTTTCAAGTGCCATATATATTTTTTGTCCGTTTATTTTTTATTTTTTGCTAAAGTAAAATTCAAAGATCGTTTATAATCACAGGACGAGTTGGTAAAGCAGACTTCTGACGAGGCAAGCGTGATGCTACATACACGATCTTTGATATTAGCCTTGAAGGTGTCTTTATTTATGCCTGTTTAGTATTTGCTTATTTTTTCGAGTATTATTTGAACAGACGCATTAATTGTTGTTCATTAATTCATATGTATTAAAGGTTTTAGCATAAATAATTATTTATATAAGTATATCATATATGTATTACTTTATTTTCGAATTTAATGCAGGCATATTTTCGGGCAGACAAGTCTTACCGCACGTTGTATCGCAGTGTGTTGACCGCTCTCTGTCGGAGTCGGTGTGTTATGTTTAAATTTACACCCGTGAGACGGAATGGACGACAGAGAAGCTCCCGTTTTCATATAATACCATAAGGCTGCTATTACATTTATTTAAACCGACCGCAGAGATGTCGGTAAACCGCTGCGTGCGTTTGTTTTCTCGGCTTCAACGACACATTAACTCTCGGACGAGCTGTCGGGTGACTTCTGGCTGTAATTTGTTACTTCAGCAGCATCGGGCTAGTTCTGTGGTTTGCCGTAGAAACGTTTCTTCTAATGGCTCAAATTCAAAACCTCCGGACACTTCGCTGTTTGTCCCTGTCTCTCTTAAGACTGACACCTTGGGTGATGGGAGTGTAGGAGCCGAGCTGACCCAACCCCTAGATAAAAGTAAGTCAGGCCATTAAAGTTATGCATCTTTTGGGAGAATAAGCTAATATGCTGTCAAATGGCCAAAATTAAAGTACTACTGACAACGTTGTGATGTTTGGTGTGCATCTCCGTTCTTTGACCTGTGTTTCAAGGTGAACTGCTTAAAATGTTGAACCGGTTTTACAAAAGAAAGGAGATGCAGAAGCTGGCTGCAGACCAGGGTCTAGATGGTAAGAAAATAAACTGTGAAAATGTTACTTATTTTGTTGCAGCATTTTGTCAGATCACACGTTTCTCTGATACTTCTGATGTTTCTCTAGCTCGTCTGTTCCACCAAGCTTTCATCAGCTTCAGAAAATATGTCCTGGAAATGACGTCACTCCCAGCCGATCTGCACATTATTCTCAATGATATCTGCTGTGGTGCAGGTACGTCTCCCATGTGATGAATTTTCATTTATTTGCTAGCTTCACGATTGTAAACAATCCATATTTAATTGCCTGTAATATGTTATTTTCTCCAGGTCACACTGATGACATTTACCCATACTTCCTGCGTCATGCCAAACAAATATTCCCCATGTTGGATTGTATGGATGACCTGAGAAAGATCTCAGACCTCAGAGTCCCTGCAAACTGGTATAAATAACAAGATCAGCCTCATTCCTTACATACAATATGGCTAGCTCTGTGGCTGATAATCAAAATTATCTACCATCCTGAGCCTTCATTGTAATCTGCATGTGTGTTTGTGTTTACATCAGGTACCCGGAGGCTCGAGCCATCCAGAGGAAGGTGGTCTTTCATGCTGGACCCACCAACAGTGGGAAAACCTATCATGCAATCCAGCGCTACCTCGCTGCAAATTCTGGTGTTTACTGTGGCCCCTTGAAACTGCTGGCACATGAGATATTCGAGAAGAGCAATAGTGCAGTGAGTAATCTTCTTTTTCTTCATTAGAATTGTTTAGCATAGGATGAAAACTCATTTTGTTAATTAAGTTTGTCTTCATTTCTCATTATTTTCTAATCTTGTGTCTATATATTTTCACTGTATCATCTATTGTTTCTGTTGGAATACCAATGACCCTTTGGGCCTGTTTCTGCTCTCACAGAGTGTCCCATGTGATTTAGTCACTGGAGAGGAGAGGACTTTTGTGGACCCAGAGGGTCGAGCAGCTGGACACGTGGCGTGCACCATTGAGATGTGTAGCGTCAACACACCCTGTAAGTGGACATTACATGCACGAAGTCTGATGATGATGGTGCTAAGTCTGTGTGATAAAGACATACTGTAGTCATTATGTCCTCCAGCAGTCTTAAGCATAACTAAAGGGATGAGGCAGGCTAACACTAACTGTAGGATTTATCCAAAAGGAATGTTTTACGCCTCATCTTAATAATCAGATGTGCTAAAATGCTAGTAGTCATGGGAAAATGTTGAACCAGAAGGTACAGTTTTAATTTACAGAAAAATACTTTATTATATTTATCTGTTAAAACAGTCAGCTGTTTTAATAGTCAGATCAAATAGAAAAGCAGTCACAAATAGAATAATTTGTGTGTTTGTGTGTGTAGATGAGGTGGCTGTAATTGATGAAATCCAAATGATCAGAGACCCCTCCCGAGGCTGGGCGTGGACCAGAGCGCTGCTGGGTTTGTAACACACCCAAACACACACTTTTGCGTCGTGATTTATTTCACCTGAAGTTGATCTAAACTCAAACAATTACCATTCTGAATGTTTTTGTAGGTCTGTGTGCTGAGGAGATCCACGTGTGTGGGGAACCTGCAGCTGTGGACTTCATCAGAGAGCTGATGTACATCACTGGAGAGGAGGTGGAGGTGAGGCTGGAACACTCTGTACAACAGGAAGTGCAAACTGCAGTGGTGCCCCACAGGAGACCTTCTAACATCGCCTCTTCTATCCTCAGGTCCACAACTACCAACGCTTAACTCCGTTCTCGGTCTTGAACCATGCTGTGGAGTCTTTAGACAACCTGAGACCAGGAGACTGCATCGTGTGCTTCAGTAAAAATGACATTTACTCTTTAAGCAGGCAAATTGAGGCCAGAGGACTAGAATGTGCTGTCATTTATGGCAGTTTACCGCCAGGTGAGTGTGGCGCATACAAGGGGTTGTTACTCATCTTGAAATGGTCATGCATCTTTGAACAACATAAACGTGGTTTCTTTTGCTGAAAATACATAATTTTAGTCTTTAATAAAATATTGGATATCTGTTGATTCCAGGCACTAAGCTGTCACAGGCCAAGAAGTTCAATGATCCCGATGACCCCTGTAAGATCCTGGTTGCTACAGATGCTATTGGCATGGGCCTTAACCTGTAAGATTCGTCAACAAAGAGAGTCAAAACCTCACCTTTTTTATTTAACTTACAAATAAATGACAGGAAATTAAAGTATAGAAGTTTCTCTCTATCCTCTTCTTCTCAGGAGTATAAAACGGATCATCTTCAACTCCCTAGTGAAGCCTAACATCAATGAGAAAGGAGAGAAACAGATGGAGACCATCAGCACATCACAGGCTCTCCAGATCGCAGGCCGAGCAGGAAGGTCCGTCTCTGGTTGAAAAAAACTCAGAGTACAACAAACTTTGTTTTTTTTCCCCCCTCAGAATATTTCATATTTTTCTTTCTGTTTCAGGTTTTCCTCAGTATTCAAAGAGGGAGAGGTGACGACCATGCATCGAGATGACCTGGCCGTCCTGAAGGAAATCCTCAGCCACTCTGTGGATCCCATACAGGTGATCATTTTACACACAAGAAGACATCAGTTCATTTATTTTTTGTTTAACTTGCTTGTTTGTCTCAGACTGCAGGACTTCATCCAACCGCAGAGCAGATTGAGATGTTTGCTTATCATCTGCCTGATGCTACGCTCTCCAACCTTGTGGTGGGTAAAAAAAATCATCTATTCATTTATTGATACTCGAGTTAGGTTTTATTTTTTTTGGGGTAGAATCTCTTTTTTTTTTTTTCAAGCAATTTAAATTCACAGCTTGTCCTCCTGTCCATTTCCACATTCTTTCGTTATCTCAGAAGGATGAGTGAAGCTCCTGAGAGGTTTTTTTAGGATGTTGTGGTCCTTAAAGTTTTTGTTGTATGTGAATGGGTTTTAGTTGGATGCAGTTTACTAGTCCCGCCACTAGATGTCATCACATTGCACTTGTTGGACTTTGAAATGACTGAATTTGTGTCTTTGTGCAGTCAATTTTAATTGCTTGATGAGATGATTAAATCAGTGTTATGAGTTTTCGATTTGCATGAAGTTCATGGCAATTTTTTTCATCGACATGAACATTTTTGAAAGAAACTAGTGGTTAAAAAGGAAATGGATCCTAATGGTTGTATCCATGAGTTTGACCCCAAACCACATTGTTTATAAATTACGTTCTGCTCCTTTTCTTCCTCCCAGGACATATTTGTCAGCCTCTCTCAGGTGGACGGTATGTATTTTGTCTGCAACATCGACGACTTCAAGTTTCTGGCTGATATGATCCAACACATACCACTCAACCTGAGGTCACGCTACGTCTTTTGCACCGCTCCCATCAACAAGAAGCAGCCGTTTGTGTGCACGTCATTTCTTAAGGTAAGAATAATTAGACCCACACTTGCAGGAGGGATGCCCTGAAGCAACATTTGAGAATCCTGATCAATTTGACACATTTTTCTGAACAGCTTTGTGATTCACTTTTTTCAGTTTGCACGTCAGTTCAGTCGAGATGAACCTCTGACGTTTAACTGGGTCTGTCGCCATATTGGCTGGCCTCTGGCTGCACCCAAAAACATCAAAGATCTGGTTCACTTGGAAGCTGTCCATGACGTGTTGGATCTGTACCTCTGGTTGAGGTAAATGTGTCGTTTCACTTTTCTGAGTCATTTTCTCTGGTTGTTGTCATGGATACTATTTGTATTTATGTCAAAAACATAATCATGTATTTTATTAAAGTATATTTAGGAACACGTTCTGGTTTAATCTCTTTTTTGACATCTGTTGCAGCTACCGCTTCATGGATATGTTTCCGGATACAGCCTCGATCCGAGAAATCCAGCGGGAACTCGATGATGTCATCCAGACGGGTGTCCGAAACATCACCCGTCTGATCCGAGCCACAGACCCAAACATCACCAACCCGCTGCAGACGCAGAGCGCCTCGCTTGACCAAGCAGGGAGCAGCAGAGAAGAGACCGGCAGCACTTTTTTCACCAAGGGCAGAGGTCAGAGAAGCCCAGGAGGGAGGATAGACAGCTCACTGACGAGTCGTCTGGTTAGAGACGGTCTGCTGACCCCAGATCTGCTCAAACAGCTGCAGAGGGAGTGGTCTCAGAGCAGCAGTCGGAGCGCTCCCCTCTCAGAACAAACAAACAAGAACAGCAAAGGGAAAAGAAAAAAGAAATGAAGAGACACCGCCATCATGGTAATCTGAAACAAGTGACTGATTCAGGACCAACTAATAAATCATTATGAGGCAAGCAGACGTGTTGGATTATTGTTATTCAGTCTGGAATCAGATTCATTTGAGATTACTGGGTTGTTTTATATATTTTATTCTTCTCTCGCCTGCACACGGACAAACTGAGTAAAGCTGAAGAAGCTCGTCGTTCCGGTTACTCCTCACTCCTTTTATGTTTGCCTCTAATGAAGGATGTAGCTGGTGTATCTGGAAAGTGATTCTCCCTTCTTTTTGTAAACAGAATCACTTTTAAAGAGAAAATAAATGAACTGCCACGAAAGTGACCGTTTAGATTTGGATGGCGAGGAAAAACTGAAAGCAGGAACCAGGCTGATTCAGAGCTAGAAAACATTTTAGGAGGCATCAACCTTCTTATTTTACTCACTTTGAATGGGACTCAGAAACACCAAGGATCTGTCCCTCCTGGTGTTCATAAACAATAAAACCCTATATGTGTTTTGTTTTTGTTTGTACAAATAAGTAATTGTCAATAAAACATTTTTAAAAGTTTTTGTTTAGTTTTAATTCATTAGGTTTGATAGAAGAGGTGAGCCCTCCCATTTAAGAGTCGAACCCTTTGAAACTAATTACAAAAAACAGTTCTATAGGTTTTGAAAGTATGATTTTATTTTTAAACATTTTACAGTTTTTTTATACACAAAAGAATTGTGTCGTATTATTTCAGTTCTTTAATTTACTGCTTATAAAGTTTTATCAGCTGAGGTAATTATTACCTTTAACCTGTAACGAGGTTTTTAATTACCACTGAGGATAAAGCTGGGTTCATATGTGTCTACACTCTATATATTCTACATTTATTTAAAAAGTCAGTTAAATATTAAATTGATATCTGATTATTATAATTATTTATTAAATAATAATGGCCCCTAGCTTTGATTATATAGCAAAACAAACCTGCTATAAATGTGGTTGTAAAATAATTATGATTTTAGATGCATTGTGTTGTTTCTCAAGTGTAGGCCTTTATAATTCTATAGCATGACCATTGTTGTGTAAAATATTTAAGAGATTCTGCAGAATAAATCCAAATCAAACTTTTAAAGTTTCAGCGAGACTTCAAAGAGGGCAGGGACGGTAAGGATGAGAAGGGTTTGGCTTGTTAATCATTAGGTTGGTGCAGAGGTTGGTCAACGCTCAGTGGACTCTAAACAGACAGTGACAAGACACAGAAAGGATTTTTCTGTTTTTAAATGATTTCCCTGACTGGTGCACAGCCTCAGTCAAACCAGCTGTTTTTGTTCTGGTCCTTTCTGTAGATCAAGATGCTTGCTGTTCATCTTGTTTCCTTCTTCTTCTCCAAACTTCAGGAGGATCCAACGAAGAAGGTAGGACTCGTTCTGCTGGGATGCAAAAACCCATTCAAGTAAAGTTTGAAATAATTATCTTCTGTAGCTAACGGGGAATTGACCGTATTACTGTAATATGTTAAGAATAATGCTTGTTTTTAATAATGTTGCAAAAGTTCAATTTTGTTCATTTATTTTTGAAAGAATAAAACACTGAATTTGCTGCTAACCCTGATCTCAAATGCATTTTAACTGGATTTATCCAGAATTCAAACAAAAACATTTCTAATCTGCTCAGCGTTGCATTTAAGCCACGTGTCAAAAAACATTTTGCAACCACACAGCATGACTAGCTACTAAAGTCACCGACAAGGCAGTCCTGTGGAAGGTGCAGTAATCATTAGTTACTGTATTACTGTTTTTCCTGTCCTAAACAATGATTAACATCCTCATCTTGGATCGATTTACCTCATCTTCTATCCTCAGAGGTCAAAGTTCTCCCAGACACTCCCAGCTATGATCCACACAATAATAACACTGAACAATATTGTTGTTTCATAAACCTGTTATCACACTTTGGTTAATTGCACATTCATACTAATCTGTTTTAAGGCCCTTATAATAAAACCTAAGGACCTGACATGATCTGTAAGGATTTTGTGGACCCAAGACACATATTATGAGGCACAAATTTCCTTATATATATATATATATATATATATATATATATATATATATATATATATATATATATATATATATAAGATCATTTCTTCTTCTTAAATGAAACTAAGACGCTGACAAGAAGGCTGCTACAAAAACTTGAGGATAACCAGGAATACACAGGGTCTGGAGAAACCAGGGACTATAGGTCTGGAAGGGTGGTCGTAGACTGAGCGAGCAAAACTGAGTAATGTAACACCAGCAGAAAAAGAACAAAATTAGGAGCATAATAAGATTCATTAAAACCTCACTGACTTATTTCACAGCAGATATTTTGGACTAAGATTAGAAACAACATGTGGATTAACAACGGCTGCATTCCATTTCTGTGCTGATTATTCTGTGCTAATGAACAGATCCTTTAGTGATGATCATCATTAACACACCTGCACTTTCAAGGCAAAATGTCTACCTTTTGCATTTATTTTCATATCTCATGCTTTTATAAATTCCATTTAATTTTTTAATGTTTATCTTCAATTTCTTGCTTTTAAAAATGTTTTATTTATGAACCAGTATTTATTTACAAACATAAACCAGCATATTTTTGTTCCACAACAAAAAAGCATCATGATTTAGATTCTGCAGCCGGCTTCCTCTCTGTTTATTCTTTCCTCTGTCTTATTTTTAAGGTGGACAGGTTTCTTCATGCCATGCGTCTTAACGATGAGCAGCTAAATGAGCTCTCGGCACGTTTTCAGGCTGAAATGAAAAAGGGTCTTTCTGCAGAAAGCAATGCAGCAGCAGCAGTAAAAATGCTGCCAACTCACGTTTGCTCCACTCCGGATGGATCAGGTTATTAAACACATTTAAATCCATAGATATTGGTGCATTTAGTTCATTTCAGAACTATGCTATTATATAATATTTTCTTCCTTTTCTTGCAGAGAAAGGTCAGTTCCTGGCTCTGGATCTTGGAGGCTCCAAGTTTAAGGTGCTCCAGGTTAAAGTAAGAGAAGGTGTGGGAGTTAAGAAGGGAGAAGTGGAGATGGAGGAGAAGATCTATCCAGTACCAGAGGAGCTGCACACGGGGAGAGCAGCAGAGGTCAGAAACGGATTAAAGGTTAAATAGACTTTAAGATAATACAGACTTTTCTCTACTGCCTTATCTCCTCCTCGTCTGCAGCTATTTGACCATGTGTCGGAGTCTCTGAAAGATTTCCTGCATGAAAAGAACATCAGTCTGGAAAACAAACACCCCCTAGCGTTCACTTTCTCCTTTCCCTGCGATCAGTCCAGTTTGGATAAGGTACAGCTTTCTCCATCCAGCATCTGCTGTCATAATCTGAACAAACTCGGCTTTGGCTCTCTACACAGGCATGTCATTTTTAATCCCTAAAACGGATTGTTACTATCCACTCTGTAGGGAATACTGTTGAACTGGTGTAAGAACTACAAGGCTCGAGGCCTTCAGGGGAAAGATGTGGTCCAGACTCTCAGAGAAGCTGTTGATAGAACGGAGGTAAGGTGTCGTTATCCACCGCATCTTTCATGGGTCTGATGACATATCTGATGTTTTAGTCAAGGATGTACTGTTTCTAATAGGTCTTCCTGTGTTAAACATAGTTTTAGTCTGTTTCGTGACGCTTTTTCATGTTTACCTCTGCAGGGTTTGGATGTAGAGATATTAGCCATGGTTAATGACACAGTAGCGACCATGATGACCTGTGGGTTTGATGACCCGTACTGTGAAGTGGGACTCATCGTTGGTGAGTTTAGAAAATCAAAACATCACCTTTAAATTATAACGGGTAAATGGCCTGTATTTGTATATCGCGTTCTAGGGTTTCTACAATCCTGATGAAATAATTGATTTTATCATAACTGTTGTAGTTTTCTTTATTTCACTTTGACAAAAATCAAGGTCCACAGTTCAAGGTACTTTGTTTGACATTTTTGCTAGAAAATGTGACATTTTCAGGCAATTAGGAATTTGTTCTGCAGAGAAAGAAAGAGTGAATTAACCTCCACAGCAGCAGACAACTGTCTGAGTGTTTTTTAATGTGTATTTTTATGTGCATAGGCACCGGCACCAACGCCTGCTACATGGAGGATCTTCGTCACATCGACCTGGTGGAGGGAGACGAGGGGCGGATGTGTGTGAACACTGAGTGGGGGGGTTTTGGAGATGATGGAGCCCTGAAGGATTTCATAACTGGGTTTGACAGGGAAGTGGACGCAGCCTCCAGCAACCCAGGAAAACAAATGTTAGGGAAACAGATTAGAACTTTCTCATGTTCTCGTGCCATGTCTCCTTTCCTTCTGACTTTTCCTTTTATCTGCAGATTTGAGAAGATGGTCAGTGGAATGCACCTGGGGGAGCTCGTGAGGCTGGTTGTGTTAAAGATGGCTAAACGAGGAAAGCTGTTTGATGGACACGTGTCAAATGCTCTGAGGACCAAAGGGAAGATAACCACTGCAGATGTTGCAGCAATGGAGGAGTGAGTAAAAACCAAGAGAAAGATAATAATAATAATACATTTTATTTGAAGCGCCTTTCAAATAATTGAGAGGTATGGGGGGGGCAAGATTATGAATGGCCTTATATGTTAGAACTAAGATTTTGTAATTGACCCTGAATTTTATTGGCAGCCAATGAAGCTGCTGAATAACGGGGGTGATGTGATCAGAGTAGGGTGTTTTGGTGATTATACGAGCAGCTGAATTTTGCACCAGTTGAAGTTTATGAAGTAGCTTTTGGGGCAGACCAAACAGAAGTGAATTGCAATAGTCCAGGCGGGAGGTGACCAAACTGTTGACTAAAATGGCAGTAGAGTGATTTGACAGAAATGGACGCAGGCGGTTAATGTTTCGTAGGTGGAAGTAGGCTGCTCGAGTAACGGAACTAATGTGAGACTGAAAAGACAATGTGCTGTCCAGGATTACACCAAGGCTTTTTATGTGATCTGTGCAGGTAACGGAAGTGTTGTCTATTAGTACTGAGAAATCTGATGCCTTCGCTATTGCAGTTTTTGTGCCCATGACAAGTACCTCAGTCTTATTGGAGTTCAACTTCAAGAAGTTAGAGGAGAACCAGGACTTAATCTCAGCAAGGCAATCAGTAAGTGAGGATGGTGGAAGTGATGCAGATGGTGCAGTTGAAATATATAACTGAGTGTCGTCTGCGTAACAATGAAAGTTTATCTTCCATTTACGGAAAATGACACCTAAAGGGAGCAGATAAATGATAAACAGCAGGGGGCCAAGGACCGAACCTTGAGGAACCCCTGATGCTACAGACATGGGAGTGGAGGTACATGTGTCCAGCTGAATGTATTGAGTTCTGTCTGTAAGATATGACTTAAACCAGTTTAACGGAGTGTGAGAGATACCTAGTGCAGATAGCCTTTTCAGTAGGGTGGAGTGACAGACAGTGTCAAATGCAGCACTGAGGTCAAGGAGAACAAGAATGGTGATCAGGCCAGAGTCTGCAGCTACTAATAGATCATTAGAGATTTTAATTAGTGCTGTCTCGGTGCTGTGGAAACGTCGGAAGCCTGACTGAAATGGTTCATATAAATTATTAGTAGATAAATGCTGATGTAATTCAGAAGCCACAGTTTTTTCCAGAACTTTTGAAATAAAAGGAAGATTAGAAATTGGTCGGAAATTGTTAAAGTCACTAGGGTCAACCCCAGGTTTTTCCGGTAGGGGGTGAATCACTGCAGTTTTCATTGACTGGTGAACGATTCCAGTGGAAAGTGACGAGTGAATAATTGAAACAAGGAGAGGGGCCAGCGAAGGAAGGCAGGCTTTAGCCAGAGCAGTGGGAATTGGATCCTGTTGACAGGTCGAAGGCTTGGAGCTATTGATGAGATCCATGATTTCTGAGGTGGAGGGAAGCTCAAACATGGAAAATGAATGAGTAGGACGAGGAAGGTCATCAGTGATGGAGGCAGTAGTAGCAGAACCTAAATTATGATGAATTGCCTGGATTTTATCATTAAAAATGTCATTAAGGTGTTACAGAACTCGTTGGAAAGGCAGTGCAAAGATAGAGAGTCTGGGGGACTTGTTAGCGATCTGAGCAAAGAAAAAAGTGTTCCAGAGTTACCTTTGTTGGATGAAATTAGGGTAGTAAGATCATGTTTTCTGCTTCTGTCTGAACATTGTTACTACTAATTTTCTTTCTTAGGTACAGAAACGGTCTCAAAAACACCAGAGATGTTCTGGTTGAGCTTGATTTGAACCCATCAGATGATGACTGCCTCGCTGTTCAACATGTCAGCACCATCGTGTCCTTCAGGTCTTCTAATCTGGTGGCTGCAGGACTGGCTGCTATCTTGACCCGAATCAGGCAAAACCGTAACTTGAGAGGACTGAGAATCACCGTAGGCGTGGATGGTACCGTGTACAAAACACACCCGCAGTAAGCTGTTGAAACTCTCATTCTTTGGTGCACATATGAGGGTTTCCATGCTGCTCTGTTTGTGTCCCAATTTGGCATTTCTAGCTCTTTTTGTGATCTTTTCAGTTTAATCTCTGAAATAGCTTGATGGAATATAAAATGTAAAGCACACAGTGTTTTGTGATGTTTATTTATTGAAAATTACACAGTATGGTTGTCCTGAGACATTGAACTAAACTTCCATATGGTTGTTTTACCGTTCCACGCTGATGTTGCCACTCTGCCATGCTTTCTCAGGTATCCCAAACGTCTTCACAGAGTGGTGCGGCGGTTGCTTCCTGAGTGCCAGGTTCGATTTGTCCTTTCAGAAAGCGGCAGCAGCAAAGGTGCTGCCTTGGTAGCAGCGGTTGCACAACGTCTGGCATCTCTGAGACGACAGGTTGGATTGATGACATGCATTGTTAGACTAACTAGAAAAAAGTAGGCTAACAGCAAAGTGTCTGCATGTGCTTAAAACTACTGACTGATAACACAGACCAGAGCACCATCTAGCTGCAATGGCCCTTCATTGCTACTTGAACAGCATCTGAAGCCCTGTATCTCTGGTATTCCAGGTTTCTGAGACACTGTCTCTCTTCAGATTAAAAGAAGAGCAGCTCCAGCAGGTCAAAGCCAGGATGAGATCAGGCCTGGATGCAGGACTGATGAGTAAAAGCTCCTCCACTATAAAAATGCTGCCTTCCTTTGTTTACCACACACCGGACGGTACAGGTATGGAAACTAAAGCTGACTTTACCCTTTAAGGATAAGGCAAATTTCATTTTTAACATAAAATAAATCATTTCTTGCAATTTCATTCGTTTTTCTAGAACGTGGGAAATACCTCGCCTTGGATCTGGGAGGAACAAACTTCAGAGCTTTGCTTGTGAGATTTAAAAAGCAGAACTCCAGACTTTATCATAAACTTTACACCATCCCACTGGAGATCATGCAGGGAACTGGAGAGGAGGTAAGAAACGCCTCAAGCTAGAATATTTTATTAATAGTGCAACCTTGGGTCAGTACAACACACAAAATAAGATTCTTGGTAATATTAGTGTGTTCTTTGCTTTCCTCCAGCTGTTTGACCACCTAGCACAGTGTGTGTGTGACTTCCTGGACTACATGGGATTAAAGAACGTCCGTCTTCCTGCAGGTTTCACCTTCTCCTTCCCCTGTGAGCAGTCAGCCATAGATACGGTAGGTGTGCAAAGTCTCATGCTTGAGTAGTGTTTCTAAACATTCATTTTCTTACAGCCACAGAAGTATCGTCATATACTAGATGTGGCCTGTCAGACTTTATTTATTTAATATTTCAATATAGAAGATGATTAAACTCTGACAGAGGACGCATTTACTTTGGATTTTGTAGGGAACGCTGGTGACCTGGACTAAAGGTTTCAAGGCAACTGACTGTGAGGGACACGATGTTGTCAGCATGCTCCGAGAGGCCATCAAGAGACGCAACGTGAGTTCAAACGCTCCAGTTTTATTTCTGTTTCCTTCAACAAATCGTTTGCGTGAACTGGCAACTAATTCTGCAGACATCTGACTGTATAATAAAAGTCCTAATTAATGTTTGGATTAGGGGTGGGACTCGATTAAAAAAATAATCTAATTAATTAGAGGCGTTGTCATTAATTAATCTTGATTAATCACATTTTCATCGTTCAAGACGATTTGCACCCAAGCAATTTTTTGTCAAAAATAACGTCAATGAGGCACAGATGACTCACCCACACTTTAATGAGTACATTTCTGCAACCACAAGGTCTATTATTACGTTGGTCTTATTATAAAGGTAACCATTGTGGGATTTGTTGGGATGTGTAAATATTAATATATGTTTTATTGATGAAGTGTAAATGAACGTGAAACATTGTAAATGTTGTGTACTGAACTGAACACTAGGTGGCAGCAGAGCACTGCTAATATAAATAGAGGTGTAGTGTAGAGATCAAGGGAAGTTCTGCTGAGAGTTACGAGATGAATGCTGTGTGTATGCTTGTCCCTCCTGCTGTTTGAGTGTATAAACCTTTGTGCATGCTTTCAGGAGTTTGACCTGGACATAGTAGCAATAATCAATGACACAGTCGGAACCATGATGAGCTGCGCCCATGAAGACCGTCGGTGTGAAATTGGGATGATTGCTGGTAAGTAAGAGGAAGAGGAGGAAACTGTTTCTCTAGCAGACATTTGGATCAGTCTGCAGGATTGTGGTTTGATGTCGTTTACTCTTTGAAGGCGTGTTTCCAGCTTCTGGATTTACCTGATTCAGTTCTTCAAAGTGAAAGAGGAGATGTGCTGAAACACTTTAACTAGACTCAGCTGTGGTTTTGCATTTCAGGAACGGGCACAAATCTTTGCTACATGGAGGAACTGAAGAACATTGGGAAAATGGAACAAAGAGCCACAAAAACAGAGGAAGAGACACTGAAAGGGGAGCAGAATGAGGTAACTCACTCAAGTCTTCAAACAGTCAGCACGTGAAAGTAATAGTGTTTAAAGAGCAAGTTCACTGAGAAACCATTTGTAGTTATTTTTGAAATATGATCAGTCATTGATAAGCGTGATAATAGTCTTCTACCCATTTCCTGCATTAGCCGCCGATAGAAAATAGACTGGTAAACGCTCGGATTAGAAAAGCCAACCAATTCCACATCACAGTATAAAAGTAGCATTTATGGACTTCTCCATCTTGGCTCGTGAAGGGGAAGGCTGTTGGTTTAGCGTCCAGGAGAGAGCAGAGCTCGTCTCAGCTAGTAGAAGCTAACCGTTAGCATTAGCAACTCTACAACAGTGCAGTGCAACAACAGGACTTGTGTTATTTGTAGAGATAAAATGTTGCAAAGCTAATTGAGTCAGCGGTAGAGTCACGTTGCTTTTAGCCAATCAGAGGTGAGATGTCCAAATATCAGGAAATAAGACTCCAGATCCTGCCATCTTCTGCTCCCCACTCCTCCAGCTAACTTCTACTTCCTGAAACAGGAGCACCAGAGCTGTTATTCCTGCAGAGATCGACTCAGACATTCATTAATACTAGAGACCACTGCAAATGTGTTGAAAAAATCAGTAAACTTGGTCTTTAAGTCTTTGTATGTTTGTTTGTTTTTAACAGCATGCTGGGGTAGAAAAAAATAAAAGAGATGCTGAGATGCAAAAGATGTGTATAAACACAGAGTGGGGGGGTCTGGGTGACGATGGCTGTCTGGATGATATCATGACGCTTTATGACACCGAGGTGGACAAAAACTCCATTAACCAAGGAAAGCAAAGGTTAGAAATGCTTGATATGATGTTCGTTTTGTGTTAGATCTGTGGGAAATCTCTTATCGTGCGTGTTTTTATTTTATTTTTACTCATTCAGGTTTGAAAAGGTGACCAGTGGGATGTATTTGGGTGAAGTTGTTCGGCAGGTGTTACTGGATCTAACCAGAAGAGGGCTGCTGTTTAAAGGACACGTCTCTGAAACCTTAAAAACACCTGGAATATTTGAAACGAAATACCTGTCACAGATAGAGAGGTAGAGAAAACTTGGACAAAATTCCAATATTTTGTGCAGTATTCAAAGCCATGATTGATATTTTTTTTGCCTGCTTTTGTCCTTGTAGTGATCGCTTGGCTCTGCTGCAGGTCAGGTCCATTCTGCAGCAGCTGGGCCTCCACGGCACCTGTCATGACAGCATCATAGTCAAGCATGTAAGAGACAGACACGTGCAAAAACGTTCACTTTCAGAATATAAACAAACACATTTGTTTCACTTTAATTCCACTGTTTTAAGATGTTTTTTATGCATTAAAAGAAAATAAAAATAACAAGATGCAAAACATGAGATTAAAATGAGGTTAAAAGTTGAACAAATTTTTCTTGCTGTGTGGAAAATGATGGTGAAACTTCATGATGAGGTTGAGAAACACGTTTGTGCTGCTTTGTGGAGCCGTTTACTGTCTGGATCAGCTGATTGTAGCTCCAGCTAACTGTTGCAATATTGATAAAGGTTTTCATTTCTGTGCAGGTTTGTTTAGTGGTGTCACGTCGAGCCGCTCAGCTGTGTGGAGCAGGAATGGCAGCGGTGGTGGATAAGATCAGAGAGAACCGAGGGCTGGACCACCTGGACATCACCGTGGGGGTCGACGGGACTCTCTATAAACTTCATCCACAGTGAGTTACATAATCACACAAGTTTTATTGTATATTCCGAGTTTTAAATTGCTCATTTAAACTTTTTCTTCTCCTGCTTTTAGTTTCTCTCAAGTCCTGAAAGAGACGGTGAGAGTTATGGCTCCTCAGTGTGACGTGACCTTCCAGCCCTCAGAGGAGGGCAGTGGGAAAGGCGCTGCCCTTATTGCAGCTCTGGCCCAACGCAAGCGAGACGTCTGACTTCACGTGACTGAAAAACACAGTTACACCATGTTTACCATGTTTTAGTTTGTATTCTGTATTTTATTTTTATTGATCTCTGATGATGGGATGGTTCCTGTTTACTGGATTTCTCCTCACTTGGACAACCTTTGTGTGTTGCCAAGAACAACTCTGAATGAAAGAATTTCCCAAAACTAGTCTTAATGTCTGTTTACTCATTAAATATGTGTAATCTTATTTACGTAAAGCAGCATTTGTCGTTTTCCATCTGCTCACCGTTCAGCTGGTTTTTGGCAGGTGATTTTCCGCTGAGATGATTCTTCTCTTTCCTGTTTCATAGTAAACCATTTCTTTACAGATGTTTGGAATAAACCAGCATTGCAGTCTAAATCTGAACTGCAGACCTGTGACTATTTTGGCTCCAAAACTTGTGTTTAGTTTTCAAACCAAAGCGCTCCACTCTCCAGTTGTGGGAAACGTCCCAGAGCTGCAGCTGCTCCTGGTAGTCCTGCACAGATTAGACTTATCTCTGAAATCAGGGCTGGGAGCTTGTTTTTAGAAATTATTATTATTATTGTTATTTATATATCACATCCTGCAGTCTATTCAAGGCTAGAACGTCCTTAAATATATGTCCACTTTATTAGGTACACATTGCTAGTACCATGCTGGAAGCCCTTTTCTCAAGGCGTCCGACTCAGTGGTTCTGGTCCATATTGACACCTTGTGTTGCAAACAGATTGTATTTTCATAAATCTAATGTTCTGCTCTGGTTTTATTTTGCCTCATGCAATTTTGTTAATAAACTGAACTTTGTGGAGAATTAAATGCTGAATCGCAGCAGTTTCAAATGCTTCTGAGAGTCGAGACTTGGTTTTGGTGTCAGTTTTACATTTAAGATGAGTTTAGTTAACAAACCAAAGACAAGAGCAATGTCATCAGAGTTTCAACACAGAGTTACAGCAAGATCTTTGAAAAATGCTTGCAGTTGCCCAGCTGAAAAGAAATAGAATAGAATAGATGATAAGAACGAGAGGAGGAGGAATGGAATCCTGCTGATCGTGTTTTCTAACAATAACAACAACAAATGCTCTGTTCAGCCATTCTTGGCTGATTCTCCATCCTTGTGATCACCCGTCTGTCTGCAAAATACTTTAGGAAAGACAAAATCATCATTATTATTATTATTATTATGACAATAATAATAGCAATAACTATACTGTGTCGTAGATACTTCCCAATAATCTGAAACTACTGTTCTGGTTTGACCTGTGAAACGCTAATCCACTCGTGACAGATTAGATGTTGTAGCTGGCAGGAAAATGTAAGAAATATCAGACACAAATAAAAAAAAGAGGAAGTTTTCACACACAAAAAGCAAAAATCAGATAACTAAACAAAAACAAGATGACAGAAATGTAAAATAAAAAACAACCTTTGCCAATCTGCCAGGGATTAACGTGTGAGAATGCTACCAGCTGGGGGCGACGTCACACACACACACACACACGCACGGTAATCCCAGCCTGTCCTGACCTAATACCCCCTCTGAACCAGTGACAGTGCAGATATGCAGCACGACATGCAAACGCAGCTGAAACCGTAGCTCCTGCAGCCACACAGAGCAAATTCACCAAGTGTTCAGCCACGTTTTACTTCATTCTTCTAAATGTTTAAAGATTTAATTCTCATAAAAACCTCTCATATTTTTATCTTTATCCTGAGAAAGGTATAAAGATAACAAAAACTCATCTTCATCATGGGAGATACTTAGAGAGTGAGGAAGGTGTTTGAATTCTGTATATGCTCTGTGTTTGTCCGGCAAACCAACAATAAGAGCTTTGACAGACTCTGTTGCACACACACACACACACACACACACACGGTCACCAGCTGATGGACTGCGCCGATCTACTGGTTTCTCTGGACAATTAAGAAGGTTTTGTGGCCTGTTTTCTTCTGAAGACACCATGAACCATCGTGGAGTGGATGCTGGAAGAGTGAGACATAACAACAGACCAAAACATCGCTGTGAGCACAACTGGACTCTGGCTCATGGAACTCGTGGAACATTTAAACTATTGAAGGTAAATCAGAGGTATGAAGAACAAAAATCTCAAAGTACGTCTGTGAATGGATGATGAAGCTGTTCAGTGTTTCACACTATACTGAATCAGCCACATCTGCAACCAAATACGACTTTAAAGGTTTGGCAGCGCTCTTGCACCATGTTTATCACTCAAATGAAATGTTTTATGTGATTATAAAGTCTGGTTAGTCTGAACAGAACCATAATGTGACCCCATCTATTTGTCTGCAACCAACACAATCTATGTGTTTTTATAGACAGCTGCAGATGAGAATAAAGTATGTTATTTCTTTTTATTAAAGCTTAGATTTAACAGTTGAGTTTTAATCCAACAGGTGGATGAGAATGTCCCAGATGCTGAAGCTTGTTTTAGCATATTGCTGCAGACGTAGCTTGCTTCTTCCTTTATAATAATCCACCTGTCTTTGTTTTCCTAGTAACACACCCTTGGTAACGGATGTCTCCAGAGAGAATCTGCTGTCACACTCAGCCTAACAGCCATTAGACAAGGAACGGAAACATCCCACTGATTCTAATGCAGCTCATTTTATCCCAAATGTAACTCAGAAGCAGAAATTTGAAGATAAAATTGATAAAACATTGTATCTTTGATAACTTCAGATTTACAAAAGTATTTTCCTGCTTTTATAACATTCGTGTCATTTTTATACTTTTTTTGAATCGAAGATGGAGAAAATTAGAAAATTAAAGTGGAAACACATGCTTCCGTCTAGATGGCTTGATGGTTTTTGATGAAACTGCAACGTTTCATCATTTTAATCATTCTCACTAGCATAAATTGCATAAATTGCCCGAGTTTTCATAACACAACCATGTAAATCTTCTTTAATGTCTCAATAATCACATTTACGTCCTTTTTTTTACTGAACATGTCATTCAGAGCTGCACTAACATCCCAGGTGACCTTCTTCCAACATGGCAGGTTGATAATCCTTTGGCTGCACAACTCTCACTTCTTTTCACGGTGCGTAATAATGCAACAAGTCATGGCAGGTTGGCAGGGAGAGGTTTATCTGGCACTCTGACGGAGGAGGGATCATGGATGGAGCGATGGAAAATGTTTTTATGCACTGTAGCTGTGTGCATTATTTTCTATTTGAATCAAAGCAGAGAAACTATAAAAAAGTACTTGCAAAACAGCTTATTATGTAAAATTTGAATAACCACTGCAAGCTTCCCTTTCATTTTCTGGCTCTAATAGCAAAGAAAGAACATTTTACGTTTAAAAGCGAGCAATGCATCACATAATTTATTACATAAAACAATTTTTGACTTCTCTATGTTGAAAACGTGAACTCGAGGCAGACTGGGGCTCCTGATGAAATCACTCTACAGCCCTTTTATTAAGCGTGTGAAGGATCAGTTTGTCTGTAGCTGTTCTCGAGAGGATGCAGACAACAGACAGCAGTTGTTGCGAAGGTTATGTCATGTCTGTCTCAGAGACAGGCTGTGTGAAGGACAGACTGGGTATTTTTGTAAAGAAACAGGTGCAGCGGACAACTGAGCTGGCAGTTGTTTCATTACTAAGCACTTTTAAGGTGTTGGAAGGCAAACTAAGCAGCATAAACAGTTGCTTCTTTGCTATTTTGATGCTTTCCAGATATTTGGTTTGTTAAAATTTAAGGAACCGACAGAAAAGTACTCGTATATGCAGGTGGGAACAGAAATCAACTCTAAGGATCAAAGCTGATGCTTTATAATCTGTGTATTGTGCGGGATTAGCAACGGACTACAGCCCTAATAATCGTTTCTCACTGTGACTCTAAGAGGAAGAGCTTGTTCTCAACTCTCCGCCCTCTTCACACTACTTTCAGTGACGTGACCTTCTACGTGTCATGATATTAAACTAGAGTCAATTCTGAGCAGGAACTATTTCCCTAGGATTATAAAAAGCAGGGAACACCTTCCTCTTCCTGATAATCTACTGATTCATCCCAGAAATGACTCAGGAGTTACATCCTACAACTCAGAGTGACTCAACTATCACATTAGCACACTCTAGTCAGAATGTAACCCAAGACTTCCTTGAAACCTAAAATTTACCCGACCTTCTTCCTCTACTCCTCCCCCTCTCTGACTCTCCTCTCTCCCTCCTCCAACACACTTTGGTGAAGTTAGCTTCTGAATCGGAGTTCATCTAATGAGCAATTTTACAAAACAAAAAGACCACGCTTAATCAGCTGCTCTACTTATATTTTTCATCTCAGGACAAATTTGTTTTATTCTGAAAGCAGAATTTTCAAAATAAAGTTTTTTGTGTGAAAACTTGTAGTTGTTAGGGAAGCAGAAATGTACAGCTTTATTGCATCGTTGTTAAAAAGCTGCTGTGCATAGGCTACCAAACCACAAGTAGAATCCTAAAAATACAATGTGTGATTTGTGAAACCTTCAATCAATTTTTGGTAGTTAAAGAAATGACGTTTATTGCTTTTTTGGCATCTATGCCACGTTACAACTCTAATTCTAAAGTTCCAATACCATAGCTATCAAAGTGAAATTGAATTTCCTTTTGCTTAAAATAAAGAATCTGTAGCCTACACAGTTTGTGATTTGGTTAAATCTTTTTTTTATTGGTAACACTTTACAATAAGGGTCCGTTTATTAATGTTACCTTGTGCATATTTAAGCATTAATAAACTATTAAATACCAGTAAAGTATTAACAACTGTTTAATATTAATAATAATATTAAGTAATGCATTACTAGACACCCCCCTGGCCCTTTGTCCTAACCTTAAGAACACTTATAATATTGGGAAAGGATGCTTTGTTTATTAATGCTTAATAATGCACTAAGTAATGTTAATGTAAAGTTACCTTTTTATTTCACTAAATTTGTGAAAGTTTAATGTTTTAAAGTTTTAATGCTTTAAAAAATAGAACTAGTCCAGTTGAAACTACGAGACCTAACTAAAAGACCTAGACTTTTAAAACCTGGATCTAATTTTTCTTCACTACAAGCAGAACCTTTAAAACACTGTTTTTAAATTCTGAAACCTGATCTAGAATATTAGGAATACTTTGGTCCAAGTTAAAATAGCAACAACAACAACAACAACAAAAAAGCTTTGTACTTAAAGAAAAGACAAGTTTCAATGTGATCCAGATGCCAAATTAAGCACTAAAACATCCTTTCTTGAATATTCACATCCTTAATAAAGGTTTCACAACTCACACACTTATTTTTTTAGAATAATAAATCCCACTCTCAACAGTTTCAGAGGGTCCCAGATGAGATTTTAAAGGGAAATATCACTGTAATGTCTATTTTTTTTTTATCTTTCAGTATCATTTATTTCAGGTCAGAAAGGTCCAGGTACAGTGGTTTTATGGTTTTAGCTGGCTGAACATGATCCAGATAGAAAAGCTTTGGCTTCAGCCTATTCCAATTTTGACCCGCATGGACAAGCGGGTATAGAAAAGGGATAAATGAATGGACTTTTTTATTATTATTATTATTATTGTTATTATTATTATTATTATTATTATTATTATTATTATTATTATTATTATTATTATTATTATTATTATTATTATTATTATTATTATCCGTAAGTGTACAAAAGTTTAAAATAAACGTGCTATTGGAATAAACTGATTCATTCATTCAACCATTTTAGCGGAATAGCCCTTTAGCCAGATGTGGAAAACACAAACCAACTTCACTCTGCTCTCCATCCCTGACTAAGCCTCAAAGCCGTTCCCAGATCAGCCAATCA
Source organism: Aphyosemion australe (assembly GCA_006937985.1). NCBI lineage: Eukaryota > Metazoa > Chordata > Actinopteri > Cyprinodontiformes > Nothobranchiidae > Aphyosemion > Aphyosemion australe. The sequence continues at coordinate 2,120,246 of SSNS01000051.1, read as the reverse complement.
CAGTGATGAGGGTGTGGCCCCGCCCTCCTCCAGTCACAAATATTCATGATGCTGGCTCACGGTAGGTGGGCGGGGCCTGTGCCCGCTTCCATCCTGAGCTCGACTCGCTGTCTCACTCGTGCTTCCTGGCTCCACTCTCACGCGCGCGGAGAGAACTTATTAGCCAGCAGCTCAGTCTATTTTAAACCGGACCAGACTCGGGATATTTTTAAACTGATTTCTTTAAAACAAGATCTGGTAGTGTTTTTTACTTAAGATTTGAACTTTTCTCCATCTTTGTAAGTGTGTGTGTGAATGTGTGTGTGTGCTGCATGAGTGAGAGGGAACAAGGACCACAATGATCGCAGCCCAGTTATTAGCCTACTACTTCACAGAGCTCAAGGATGACCAGGTTAAAAGGGTAAGTTTGATTTTTACCTTCGTTTATGATGCTGGGAGTGTGTGTGTGTGTGTGATAGAGATGGTGTGTGTGTATTTCTGATGTCATCAATAACCACTTTTAGTTAATCATTGTGTGAAATTGTCAAAGAAGTGATGAAAACCTTCAGCATCTCTCTGGAGGAGAGAGTCAGACCCCCAGCCTCAGAATCATCCCGGCTTAGTTGGTGAGACGTGACAAACTGCACAGGAGTGTGTATTTGTGTAGTAAGAAGTGTAAGTAGGCAATGACACACAAGTGTGGTTGGTGACATGATGTAAGAATCTAAGAGGCGTGGTGAAGAGGAGGAGAGAGGAAGTGAGCGATGAGGAGGGTATGCCCCCAGAGAGGAGGGATGAGAAGGTTTTCAGCAGACATGAATGAGATGAACTCCAGAGGTCACTGAGTTTCTTTAATAACACGAGTAGAGGTCAGCAGAGCAGGAGGACAGTAGCTGGAAGGCATCGAATAAATTATTCAGCTCCATAATAACTGATGACATTAGTGGTTCCAGGAAACTGGATCTGAAAAATGTCCAGGCTTTTAATTTTGATTCCGTCCTGTCTTTATGTACAGATGAGCCTAGAGAAGCAGTGATTAAAGTATAAGAACATTAATAAAGCAATAATAAACAAGAAAAGTTGTAAAAAGCATAACAGGCTATTACTTTACTCCGTCAACACAAAATATCTTAAGATTTTAATGCTTAGATGATATATTATGAAATATGAATGTTCTTTCATAACTTTACAAATTCTAACCATTTTAGGTGCTTTTACAGCATCGTGTGTGTGTGTGTGTGTGTGTGTGTGTGTGTGTGTGTGTGTGTGTGTAAAATGGTCTCACTTCCTGCTTCTGAATGCCACCTAAAATCAAGAGATTTTGTCTCCTAAAGTTAAATTGAGTCACAAACGGTTTTTATTGGTTTCCTCCAGCCAGAAAACGTTACAAGCCCATTTCCCTACATGTGCTTCTTTTAAGGAGTCGCACACAAAAGACGCAGCGTCCCTTCACGTTGCCGTCTCATGCTGATGTCACACATCAGCTGCAGAATGCTCGTCTTTTTCCCGTACAAGTGGAAAAAGGTCACAGCCACATTTCCTTCCCCAGTTTTATTATCTTGTCAGCTAATTCAGCTCAGTGGGATTTTCTTTCTGTTCCCACCAGACTAAAGAGTTTGTACCTGCTGAAACAAAGTCAGCCTGGGAAGGTAAAAGCCATTCACCTGCTGTAATACAACACATCTCCCTCCCTGTTTGCTCCCGCTCTCTTCCTCTGCCTGTATCCCTAAAATAGGCCAGCTTTGGACCATGTGACTATGCACTTATTCCAACTTAAGCACACACACACACACAGGCACACACACATAAAAAGGCAGGTATGAGGCCTGTGTGTGTTCTTTGACACTCCTCCAGTTTTGTAATTAAGTATTTAAAGCTGAAACTTTGAATTTTGTCCCTGAAAGTTCATCAGTAAAGAGATTCAGGGGAGCTGGGTTGATGTCCGGGAGGCTCGATCAGCTGAGTGTGTGTCCTGTCACATCAGCCTGCTGCGGTGCCCTTGACTGACTTCCTGATTTGCTGCTAGTTCCTGTTTAAAACAGCCTTTTGTGTGTGTGTGTGTGTGTGTGTGTGTGTGTGTGTGTGTGTGTGTGTGTGTGTGTGTGTGTGTGTGTGCGTGTGTGTGTGTGTGTGCGTGCGTTTAAGTTGGAATAAGTGAATGTGCAGGAGGGGGGTGGCGCAGAGGTTGGTATTTTTCCACATGGTGTTGCTCTGTATGTGTGTGAGCGTGTGTGTGCACGCACACACACACGCGGTGGTGTTGGGTTTCCCTGAATCACCTCACAGAGAGGAGGAGATCAGGGCATTGTTGAGAGAAGGAATGCAAACAGAAAGGAGAAGGAGGTGGGAGGAGAGAGCGTGATCTCTCTTTGAATTGGAAACCAGACGCTGGGTTGTGTCACGGGAGAGCTGGAGAGGGGTGTAAACATGACCAAAAATCATGCTTGCAAACAAATACTAAGTCATTTTGCACGTCACCAGTAGGAGAAACTGACGAATGAACTAAGTAAGTGAAGTTTTAGTGGGAAACACGACCAACAGCAATGATGTTATACGTCAGATCAGATGATGTCCCGCTTTAATAAAGGGCTGATGCATCAACAGTAGCAAGTTGCTGAGTCAGAGCTTTCTGCTCTGCAGCATGAACTAAACTTAGTCTGGAGTTTGGTGGATTTGTGACGGCGAGTCAGGAACTGCTGCCGTTAATCCACTTCTTTCTTTGTAACAAGAGATCAAGACAGACAGCTGAGAATACACTATTGTTTAAGTAGAGCTAAGGATGCTTTTCTTATTTAACTAGCTCACCATGGAGCACATTGTTATTGTAAAAGGGCCATCTGACAAAGAGGTCAGTCTTAAGCAAATGGGTCACCTGGGAAGATTCAGCTGGCATCAGAATACTTCACATTTATTCATCATATCATGCAAACAAAGTGGTGTTAGTTAAAGGCCTATTAAAGGTTGAATATGGAACAATTTAATAAAAAGCTACATTTTGTAAAGCATAATTCCTCCATGGGAGCGAGAGGAGAAGAGGAGCGACCATAAAAGATCTAAAACCAGAGTGAGTTTAGGTCGTCACTGGACACGGTGCTGGCTGGTCACTTCACGTATCGGCAGTGAACCTGGCACCGTGGCGGCTGGAAACCTTGTTCTATTGTTGCAACTACAACCTCCACACACTAGATGTCACTTTGGTGTTCGTGTTCCATATTCAACCTTTAATACAAAGTATTAGCTTTTTTATGCTAACGTGTGCTAGACATGCTACTGTTTCACCACATACAGGTAATAACATAAATGTGGTGTAAATCACAGACATAAAGTCTTCCTAATGGAATATTGTAAAGATAATCAATCACCAATTTAACATGTATTTAGTGTTACTTAACTCTTTTTCTATTATCGGACACAAAGTGATCAGGCTAAAGGTGTGTAACATCTAAAACGGTCCAGGCGGAAACCAGGGGCAGTTCTAGGCCAACTTTTCTAGGGGGGCCACAGTGGGGCCAGTAATTTTTCATGGGGGCACAGGAAAAATAGGGAAAACAGAAACGCGCGACTATGACAACATTAACATCAGGAACTGTATTACTTACCTTTGTCTTTTTGCATCTTTTTCGTTAGTCGTGCAGTTTGTAGTGGTTTGTTTTAATCATTTTCTCCTCTTTTTATTCAAAGAACCACCGACTAAACAACCATAGATAGTGTGTTGCGCTCTAAAGGCGCATTAGCTCCCGTCTCTGAGGCAGTGGCGAAAAAGAAAATCCGATCTCTTCAGCACAGGGGCCATAACAGGGGCCAGGGCCGGTTCTACAGGGGCACTGGCCCCTGTGGGCCCCCGTGTAAAACCGCCTATTCTGCCCTCACTAGGCGGTGAAGCTGGGTTCTAGCTTGGCAGATAGCTTAACAGGTCCACAATAAACATCCAGGAGTCAGCAGGAACGTTTTAGATGTTTACTATAGAAAGCACTGTAAAACTGCAACACAGAAAAAATAATGTTACATTTGTGATGTAATTATCCATCTTTTATATTAAGAAACATGTAATAATGAACTTTCATGTAGTTTCCATGTAAATCCATAAATTATAATGAAACATTCACAAAGTTTTCTTGGAAGAATTCTAGCAGTTAGCTTGATTCTAACATTGTACAGTAAATCCCATAGACGGGCATCGCAGCCGTTTTTACCACAATGAGAACGATCCTCACACAAGATTCTCAACTATTATGTAAAACTATAATAAATACACTTAACAGAACAAACAGATGTGACTTACAGACATGTGCTCTTTCAGGCTCAGCAAGAAAAGATGAACAAATATGTAGAAGATATGACAATTAGCTTAACAGTTATTTTCAGTTGAGCGGAACTACGGCAAGTCTAACGGTACAAAACAAACAGCACTAAACTTACACATCTGCCTTAAAGGGGCAGCACACTCCCCGTCTGGTATTGTGCACTATACCACTATGTCCCTCTGAGTAACAGCACTACGTCTGTGGCGGGTCTCAAATAGACTCTGGGAGAGCCACCTTTGATAACTCTCACCTCCACCTTACGAACTCTTTTATCTTGACCCGGAAGTGTATTTACAACAAGTCCTGTAGGCCACTCATTCCGTTTAGCCTGTTTGTCCTTTAGAAGGACAACATCCCCAACTTGTAGGTTGGTTTGTTCTGCTTGCCATTTCCTTCTTGGCTGGAGAGTAGCCAAGTACTCTTGACGCCAATGTTTCCAGAATGAGTCAGCAAGACTTTGTACTTGCTTCCACTGATTCCGGTATAGATCCTTAAGGTCGAGGTCTCCTGAAGGAGAAGACACAGACTCCAGTTTTTGAGTTAAAAGCATAGCAGGGGAAAGTACGGTTGGCACATCTGGATCTGAAGATACCGGAACTATTGGCCGGGAATTCATTATGGCAACAACCTCTGCTATCAGCGTGGTGAGAACTTCATGTGAAAGAGTAGGAGAATGCACCTTGAGCAACATGCTGTCCAATATGCGACGAGCAATCCCTATCATTCTTTCCCATGCACCTCCCATATGGGAGGCGTGCGGAAGATTGAAGTCCCAGGTACAGCCTTGGTCTTTGAGGTATGACTGAAGCTCTGCATCATTTGATGTTATTCCAAGTTCTTTACATGTACCAACAAAGTTTGTGCCTCTGTCAGAACGAAAAAGCTTTGCTGGTCCTCTGATGGCTGTGAACCGTCTGAGAGCGTTTATGAAGCTTGATGTAGACAGAGAGTCTATCACCTCCATGTGAACTGCTCTTGTTACCAAACAAGTAAACATCACAGCCCAACGCTTACTTTCTAAGACACCTCCTCTGGTGCGACGGGCAGAGACAGTCCATGGTCCAAAAACATCTACTCCAACTTGCGTGAATGGAGGCGCTTGGACCAGCCGGTCAGCAGGTAAGTCGGACATTTTTTGGTTTTCCATACTTCCCCTCAACCGTCTACAGGTGACACATTTGTGTATGGTGCTTGATATGAGTCTTTTTCCTCCCAGGATCCACAACCCCGCAGACCTGATTGCTCCTTCAGTGAAGTGTCTACCCTGGTGCACTACTCGTTCATGATAATATCGAACCAGCAATGTTGCAACATAACTATTTTTGGGGATGATTATGGGATGTTTCTCTTCCCAGGAGACTGTTGCTAATGATGTACGACCTCCTATCCTCAGTACACCATCTGAATCTAGGAATGGGTCAAGTTTCCAGAGAGGACTGTGTTTTGAAACAACCTCTCCTTTTGACAGGCTCTTGATGTCTTCTTTAAAAGCCTCTTTTTGTACAGCTTGTACGATTACTGTTCTTGCTTGCGTAAACTCATCTGTCTTTGGCGTATCTCCCTCTGAGTCTGTAGCACAAGATCTGATTTTCTGGATGAGTTTAGCTATGCCACATACGAGTGTCTTCCAGCTGGAAAAGCGCTCAAACCTGTGTGAGCCAAGCAGTGTTTTAGAAGTCATTGTTGCAAATGTTGCAATTAGGGGACGCACATCAACATCCTCATCTGGTTTTACCAGCTCAAAGGGTTCTGGCTGGGTAAGTGTAATTCCCTCATCATTTTTGAGAATGGATGGACCAGAAAGCCAGTTTGTTTCTCCCAACAGTGCTGCTGGAACTGGTCTGGTACCATGGTCTGCGGGATTGTTTTCTGAGTTGATAAAGTGCCACTGCTCAGGCTGTGATGACTTCCGGATGCGTGCTACTCTGTTAGCAACATACACATAAAATCTGCGGTTGCTATTGTAGATGTAGCCCAACACGACTCTGGAGTCTGTGTAAAACTTTACTGCGTGGATTTTGGTATCTAGCTCATCAACCAAGGTATCAGCTAGCTCAACTGCAAGTACAGCTGCACAAAGCTCTAGACGAGGCACTGTATTGGTGTGATGGGGAGCTAGTTTAGATTTCCCCATGCAGAATCCTACAAGACTGTGTCCTTTATCATCAACTACTCTGAGGTAGGCAACTGCAGAGATAGCCATGGTGGATGCATCAGAAAAAACACACAGTTCTCTATGTTGTGTAGAGAGCAAGGACACAGGTAGGTATGGTCTTGGTATGTGGAGCTGCTCGAGAGATTTGAGAGAGTCTCTCCAGGATTTCCACTGGGTTGACTTTTCGGCAGATATCGAGGCATCCCATTCACAATGCTCAGTGCATAGCTGTCTGACTATAGCCTTGCCCTGTATTGCTACTGGAGCCACAAATCCCATTGGATCAAATATGCTGTTGACAGTGGAGAGAATGCCACGGCGGGTAATGGGTTTCTCCTCTTGAGAGACAAGAAAGGTAAAACTGTCAGTTTGCAAATGCCAGTTGAGACCTAAGCTTCTTTGCATGGGTAAGGGATCTACACCAAGCTCTAGATCTTTGAACCCTTTAGCACGCTCTTCAGGTGGGAACTCCTCCACTACTTTATTGTGATTGGAGGCTATTTTATGCAGCCGTATATTTGAGTCTGCTAACATTTCCTTGGTCTCTTTCAGGACTTGGATGGCTTCATCATCAGTGGGAAATGAGGCAAGACCATCATCAACATAAAAATTGTTGAGAACAAATTTTTTAGCCTCTGCGCTGTGTTCTTCTTGTCCTTGCAGAGCAGCCTTCCTTAAGCCATATATGGCAACAGCGGGAGACGGGCTGTTGCCAAAAACATGCACTGTCATTCTGTAATCTGCAATATTTTTGGTGGGGTCATTGTCCTCGAACCAGAGGAAACGTAGGAAGTCTCTGTGATCATCGCGGACTTTGAAGCAATAGAACATTTGTTCTATGTCTGCTGCCACTGCCACCGGTTCCTTGCGAAAGCGAGTGAGCACTCCTAACAGTGTGTTATTTAAGTCAGGGCCGCTCAACAGGATCTCGTTAAGGGAGACACCTTCATGCTTAGCGCTGGAGTCGAAGACTACTCGTACTTGGCCTGGTTTATGTGGATGGTAAACCCCAAAGATTGGCAGGTACCAGCACTCTTGTCCATCAGTGGGTGATGAAACAGGTTCAGCATGACCTGCCTCAAAAATCCTCTGCATGAAGGTGATCATATGCTCTTTCATGTCCGGCCTCTTTTTAAACATGTGTCGTAACGTTGAAAGACGCTTGACTGCTTGTGCACGGTTGTTGGGGAGTTTGCGCCTTGGTTGTTTGAAGGGCAATGGTGCCACCCAACTGTTGGAATCATCCATGAAGACCTCCTTGTGCATTATTTCTAGAAAGACTTTGTCTTCCACAGACAAGGCAGGCTTGTCATCGTGTGGGGTTTGATGGAAGACTCCTTCTCCAAGGTTATCTTTCTCATCAAACAGGTCTTTAGATGGGTTAACTACAGGAAAGTGAATGTAATGCATTGCAGTTTCTATCTTCTCTTTGATGTGGAGACTGTTAGTACAAGGCTCAAACAGAGATGTACGTCCATTGATCAGCACATTGTTACGGTAGACATTTACAAGCTCTGGTTTGTGTGCTCTTCCAATGCAAACCTCTCCTACAATCACCCATCCCAAGTCGAGGCGTTGTGCATAGGGGGCATCGTGAGGTCCATTGCAATTTTCCCGAACCTTGTGTGCCCTCGGCACATCTCGACCGAGCAGGATGAGGATGCTTGCTGAGGGGTCTAGAGCTGGGATTTTATCCATGACCCGATTGAGATGCGCATAATGTTTGGTAATCTCAGGCGTGGGGATTTCAGACCTGTCATCAGGGAGCATGTCGCATTCAATTAAAGTGGGGAGTGGAATTTTATTCTTTCCATCCAACGACTCCATGACGAAATTGTTAGCTCGTCGCCCCGTGGTTTCGATAACTCCTGAGCAGGTCTTTAAGGTGTATGCTGCCATGCCCTCTGTAACACCAAAGAGTTCAAAAAACTCTGTTTTTGCCAAGGACTTATTGCTCTGCTCATCAAGAACAACATAGGCCTTAACCGCTTTCTCCTTCTGACCAGCTGGATAAAGTCTGACAAGACAAATTTTGGAGCATGATCTTGCCCTGAGTGTAGTTCCACATATTTCAGTACATTTTGATGTGACAGCTAGAGGAGCTCCTTCATCTTGCTCCCCGCCTTGATCCCTTGTGGCTAGAGAAGTCTCTGTAATCCAAGGGGCTGCTCCTGGATGTAATGCAGTAGGGTGTTTCTCGCTTTTACATTCTCTGCACAGTACATTTTTTGAACAGTCCTTTGCTAGGTGAGAGGTTGATGCACAGCACTTAAAGCAGATATTATATTCTTTAAGGTAAGCTTTCCTTTCATCTAAAGGTTTGCTCCTGAAACCACGACAGTTCCTGAGGGGGTGTGGTTTGTTGTGGAGTGGACACTGCTGGTCTGGGTCAGCTATTCTTTTCCCTGAGGGTTTGTTATGACTGCTGTTAGAGTTTGTTGAGATTTCTGTCTTTTTGACAGAAATGGGTATTTTCATGTTGTGATTAAGAGAGGGTTCTGGTCTCCCTGACTTTGAATTACCTGTGAGTGAGGCAAAGCTTGGGTCATTGAGTATTTTGGCTTGATCACAAACAAACTTTGCAAAAAAGGAGAAAGGTGGATAAGATGTCTGGTTTAATTCTTTGTAACGAGATGCTAGAGAGACCCACTTGTCATGCAGGGAGTATGGCAACTTCTGGACGATTGGAGTGATGCCTCGAGATGTATCCAGATAACTGAGTCCTGGTAAAAAACCGTCTGCTCTGGCAGCCTCAAGCTCTAAGAGAATATCTCCCAGCTCTCTCAGCTTTTGATTTTCTCGACTTGAGATTCTTGGAAAATCATCCACTTTCTTTAAGAGCGCATCTTCGATTGCTTCAGGTGATCCGTAGCAGTCTTCCAACCTTTGCCATATCATTTGTACACCTGCTGTTGCATCGCTGATGTGAACTGCTCGTATTCTCCTTGCATGCTCAGATGATTTTGGTCCCAGCCATTTACATAACAGATCAAGCTCCTCTCTTGGTGTTAGGTTTAAGTCTTCTGTAGAGCTGTGGAAAGATTGCTTCCAGGCCCAATAATTTTCAGGTTGATCATCAAACCTTAACAACCCAGAGCTTATCATCTCACGACGTATCAGGTACTTTGCAAAGTCTGTTGTAGACGATGAAGTGGGATCATTAGGTCTGCCCTCACTAGGCGGTGAAGCTGGGTTCTAGCTTGGCAGATAGCTTAACAGGTCCACAATAAACATCCAGGAGTCAGCAGGAACGTTTTAGATGTTTACTATAGAAAGCACTGTAAAACTGCAACACAGAAAAAATAATGTTACATTTGTGATGTAATTATCCATCTTTTATATTAAGAAACATGTAATAATGAACTTTCATGTAGTTTCCATGTAAATCCATAAATTATAATGAAACATTCACAAAGTTTTCTTGGAAGAATTCTAGCAGTTAGCTTGATTCTAACATTGTACAGTAAATCCCATAGACGGGCATCGCAGCCGTTTTTACCACAATGAGAACGATCCTCACACAAGATTCTCAACTATTATGTAAAACTATAATAAATACACTTAACAGAACAAACAGATGTGACTTACAGACATGTGCTCTTTCAGGCTCAGCAAGAAAAGATGAACAAATATGTAGAAGATATGACAATTAGCTTAACAGTTATTTTCAGTTGAGCGGAACTACGGCAAGTCTAACGGTACAAAACAAACAGCACTAAACTTACACATCTGCCTTAAAGGGGCAGCACACCGCCATTGGTGGAAACAGTTCTTAAAGGTAGAGTCAATGTTCCTGGAAAAAGCCGTTCAAGCAAGCTACATTTTGTAAAAAGAAAAAAAGAAAAATTAAAGGTCTATCCCCCTTTTTTCAGGCTCCTCCCCTACAGTAACAAATTCTGATGGTCACAGAAAATGGTGTAACATTGGACGCAATGCATACTGTCAACCAACTAACAAAACCAAACGTTGTCTTACCTTTTCTGCCATAATTCCTAACGTAACGCCAGATCCTCCAGGCTTCTAACGGACTCTCAAAGTCCGGTGCCGGTCAGGGTTTCTCTGGACTCTGTCCCCACTGAAAGTTTAAAGCCTCTTTCACTAAACAATGTCACCAATTTACTCAGACCCGGCGCCAGAGGACTTTACCTGGGGAGGCGGCGAGTTTTTCTGGGGGGGCCCGGCCCAGTAAACAGTCTTAAGTAACCCCTTTGCGTGTTTCTAATCTGTTCGGTGGACGTTACATACAGAAACCTCTTTCACTAAACAATGTTTAGCATCAGGAAGCCTTTGGTCGTACATAAGTGGTCAGACTGTGGTGGTAATATGGCGCGATCATGTGCTTTTCACAAAAGATTACTCGGCTCGGCGGACATTCCACGCGTGATCATAACATCACCATCTGTTGCACCAAGGCCAAGTCTTCATTCAGAAGTCTGCTGTTGTGGTAATATTACTATCAAGCTTGGAGGCATGAAAGTCACAAAATTCCTGCATAGCCTAGCTGCTATGGCACTTTCATAAGGCACATGAAGGCGGCGATATTTCCCTGATTTGCTGGCGCAATGTGTCTTATGAAAGAAGCTAGAAAAGCAACTGGTACCTAGATTAGAGATCCAGTAGGGAGGACTGGGCTTATTACCATAGAAACTCCCTCTGCTACTTCTGCTCAGGCTATGTAACCGTATAACAACTTGGTATTCTAGCTAACATAGCTAGCCCGGCTCTGGCTGTGCTTCCTTGCACATAAAGGGGTGTGCACAGAAGGGGGAGGGACAGTCAAACGGCAGTTTGATGGATGGATCAGGATCCAATCATTAAGAATGGGACAATCACAACGATTGGATGAGGTTTTTCTAGGATTGAACTTTTCAGAACTGATTAAAACGATTCCTGTTTTTGATAAAACATTTAATTTATTGGTTGCCATCATTATGTGAAGGGCATATCAAGCAGTATGCTCCAGACCAACATCTCCTACTGCACCTAAGCATGCGCCGCTCTAGAATGTGATGATTCTATCTAATAGTTATCACCCACCCTTTGCAAACACTGTAGAGTAGTGAAACGTTTATATATTAAAGGTTTATAAGTAATAAGCTATAGAAACCTCAGCATAAACACACTGATGATGAAAGGGGAGAAGAGGTGTGACAGCCGGCATAAACAGAGTGAGTAGACAGAAGGCACAACATTAAACCTCAATGGATATTTTTACATCAGCTGACTTTTAGAAGGGTAAACAAGATCTGTGCCAGATAAATACACCAATCATTTCTTTATTGACGCTTGAATTCAACTGAAATTTTTTGCTCATATTGTTATAAGCCGTGAGCAGAATTTAGAATAAATAAAATTCAACTTGGGGGTGGCAGATGAGGTGCTAATGATCAGGAAGTGCCAGCTCTGTCTCCTCTTTGTCATGCAAATGTGTGGTGTCACATTCTCAGGAGCTCTAAGAACTTCAGAGAAAAGGTTGGAACTCCTCAGAATAATTTGCAGTAAAATAATGAAATGAAAGTCCCTTTTGAATGCTTTAGTTTACAAGTGCCCGTTAATTTATTCTGCACTGACCAACCCAGGAAGATGAACTAAAAGTTTTATCTGTGAACTATTTTAGAAACTGAAAATGACCAATGCAGCTGATTATGGGTATTAGAAAAGCTGCACAGGAGGGGTGGCAGGTCAAAGAGCCTCAGATCAAAACCACATATCAGATTTTTGTAAATGAAATGCTCTGCAGCTAATCAGAATCTAATAAAGGGCATTTGTGCAAAGTTCTATTTTTATCATTGAATCCACATTTGAAGCTCCAAAACTCACTTATAGTCATAATATTAAAACTTTGTGTGTTTTTTTCATGGGGAAATACGCTTCTGCACACAATTAAATGAAAAAACGGTGTCACAAATAAAGCAGATGAGAGTGGCTCAGATCAGAGATCCAGTCTGCTGTAACCTTTGGCACCACAGCTGTTCATGTTGTCTTTTCTCATATTCCAGGGGAAATGAACACTCGAGGGTCTCTTGGTGGAGACCCTGCATCAGACATCTCTTTAGATAAATAATAATCTGTTTACGGCAGCTGCAGATACACGTAGCGCAGCGGCAGCTCCACCCAAACCTGCTGTTGCAACGTCACGTCAGAGCGTCCATTTGGGTCACGTATAAAAACACATAAAAACCTAACGGCCTCTTGTGACTCTTTCACTGTTTTATCATTTTATGATTCTCAGAGCAGCAACAATAAGCAGCAGCTTAATTATTATTTGCATAACTGTACATGCACATCTATCAATGCAAATAGACTGATTTATTCTTTCGTTTTTCGATTTGTTTTATCACTTAAGAGGTTTGCACACATTTGGTCTCTGTGCATGTGTTTAATGTGCAGATTGCTAGAGGATAGGTGATGTGTTATCATGCTGTAAATGAACAGATGCTTGTTCTTGAGTCTTGAGGGGAAGATCAAGCACTAACATGTCACAGCTGTTAAAAACAGCACAGACAGGGCTCAACTGTAAAGTACAGCCCATAAAAAGGCTGATCCTATCGGTGTGCATGTATTTTATTCACATTATGAGATTTTAATAACTTAAAAGAATTAATAAGTGAACTTTAATCCCAGAAACGGACTCTATGTGGAAGCCAGATTTGCCCCTTTAGTCTGTGAGCGTAGTTTTTTGACCCATAAAAGTCTTTTCAGTTTCTGGTGAGTAGAAATTGGTTCCTGTAATCCAGTTTCTGATGCTTTGTCTTAAAACCAGGAAATTTAGTTAATGTGTAACTTTTGAGACAGGAACTTACAGCATTCCCGTCTGACAGAGTTTACATTTATTCAAATGAATATCTCCTTGCTCAATGTTGCACGAGCTCATCTATAGAGATGCTTTCAGACTGGATTTTGATTTGTCACAGACGTCTCATAAAGCAGCTCTGTGTGTCACCACACACTGATGCAACAATGAATTTTTACCTAAATTGTTCAACATCCTGTTTCCTAAAGTCCAGCCAGCTCAGACTCTGCTGCAGCGTTTACCACAGGAGTGGCCGGTTTCAGCCAGCCAGCTTTATGACTTCAGGACACGATGCTAATTGTTTTAAGGTGCTCTTTATCTGACGACTGGGTGCTGTTCCTAGTCAGAATAACTTCTAAATGAGTTTCCTACCTGCTGTGGGTCATTCTGTGGTGCTGCAGAAAAACACAATTGAATTTAGTGTCATGGTTTTGTCTGTGTGTGTGATTGCTCATCATATTAGCGACATTTCTCATGAAATACTGGATGGATTCTAATAACATTTTCAGAAAGCAACCATTGGGCACATATTCAGCACCTGAAGTCAACCCAATTAAATATGGCCGCCATAGCCAAGTGACCTTGGAAAACAGCAAAAATAAGTCATAACTCTGTCAATTTGACCAGTGTTAAGTTAAAATTTGGTGTCATCATAGCTAAGAGTCATTTCTATCACATATGATGAGAACTACGTCCAGATGCTCTTTGTGGATTAAAGCTCAGCTTTTAACACAATCATTACCAATATTCTCATCACCAAACTGGTCACGTCGGACTCCCCCCTCTCACACGTGACTGGATAAAGAACTTTCTCACCAACCACCTCCAGGCTGTGAGACTCATCCGTCACCTCTTCTCCAATCGCACACTGAACACCGGTTCCCCACAAGCCTGCTGACCTACTGCATCACAGTGTGGTACGGTAGCTGCACCATGGCAGACAGGGAGAGGCTTCAGAGGGTCGCAAAGGCAGCGCATAAGATCATCAGCTGCCCCTCCCGTTGCCTCAGAAGAGCAAAACACATCATCAAGGACAGCTCCTACCCTGGATGTGACCTGTTTGACCCGTTGCCCTCTGGGAGGCGCTACAGGTGCATCACAGCTAGGACAAACAGGCTCAAGAACAGTCTTTTCCTGAAAGCCATAACCTCCTCACACATGCAATGACACAACCCAACCTCAGGTCTCCCTTCTGCCCATCAATCTGTACAATATCCAATATCTATATGGTATTGACAATAACCGTAATGTCCAATATGTCTATATATATATAGATAGATATACTTTGCACCACTTGTTTATTTATTGTATATTATGTATTTGACTGGAGGAGCTGCTTTTAATCTCATTGTACTTGTGTATAGTGACAATAAAAGGCATTTTATTCTATTCTAACTTAGTGTGCAAAATTGTTGCTTGAACTTTAACATTAATTGTTGGAGTTAGTAAAATGTCTGGATGGTTTTTAATGAATCTCCCACAAATGAATCACTGGATGAATGTGGTGGAAGCGAAATCATGATAATGATAATCATTTCCTCATAAAGCATGAAGAGGTCATGTCAGTTTAACCCACAGAAGTTTTTTGAATTTTAGCCAGTTTCTGTGCTTTATTGCCAGTAAACTGACGCCCGTATGTTTAGTCTTGTTACTGATAACTCTCCTGTAGGAAGTTTAAAACTCCTCAGATTCAATGCCTGCATGACTCCTCCTTAAGGTTTCTTGACAACAACAAAGAAACGTTGATTTTCTTCCCCTCAGAATGGGTTGTACAATTATTTCTATAACAATTAACCTTTCAAGTCAACTTAATTTAAGATCCTTACAGCTAATCTTCTTTAGAAAACACAAAAATGGCTCTAACTCAGTCAGCATTACAGAGATTGATGCTGTATAGTTGCTATAATTCATTCACAACTTTCTCTGAGAACTGATAAACAGCACAAGATCTTGTGACTGTTATTTTCAAGATTTGTGACATATTTACAGATGGATGATCAAGGTTCTAAGATTCATGTACGTATTGAAAGTCTTTGTTTCCGCTGTGCACTTCCAGATCGATAAGTACCTGTACGCCATGCGGTTCTCCGATGAGACGTTGTTGGAGATCATGCAGCGGTTCAGACGGGAGCTGGCCAAAGGACTGGGCGGGGACACCAACGCCACCGCTTCCCTGAAAATGCTGCCGACGTTTGTGCGCTCGATCCCTGATGGAACAGGTCAGCTCATCCAAACTTAAATCTTCATCAAGCCAAAAGTCACATTAAAGGCTGAAATCATGCTAAAGCAACGACATTTTAAACCTGGCACACTACTGCTAACCACCGAACATTATATTCTCCCTCTCCTGATATTAACTTTCTATAACAAAGAATGTACTACAACTAGTTCATCTGTTTATCTTTGTGCGTGTCTTCTCAAATCCACACTCAGTCGTGGCAGACTGGCATACTGAGCATCAGGTTCTGCTCAACGTTTCTTCCCGTTAAAGGAGAGTTTTCCTCTCTACTGTCGCTACATGCTTCTTTGTAAATTGCCTTGAGACGACTCTTGTTGTGAAATGGCACTATATAAATAAACTGAACTGAATTGAAATGAAATGAAGAGTAAGCTCAAAGTACACTCACACAACACGGTGGGAACAATCCTGCTAATAATAATTCCATTGTGTAAAACACTGCTTGGACAAACTGTTTCTGGATAATTAGTTCAGCAGGAATAACGGGTTCCTGCATGTACCTGTACATCGTGCACATGTTAGAATGTTAGACTTTTAGAACGTTGCTCACAGGCAGAAACTTTTTTTTTAAACGCTGCTGTTTGTGCGTCGGCCTCTCATTCATCCACGTCATTATGCTAATAACTTTTCAAGTCGCGTCAACATTTGTCCCCTGTTGATTTACGGCGTGATTCTCTATCCAGTTCTGCAACAGATCAGCTCGTTATTCAAACCTGCGCTGCGTCAAGCGTGATGCTGTACGACACACACAAACCAGAGGTTTACGCTAATCCTGCAGCCGTTGTCAAGCAGAAATGAATTTGAGGTCCTTCTTAGCTTTATCATACTGATAATTAAGTATGAATAAGCAGCAACTATTGTTTATCTAATCAGAGTTATAAAAGCGCCATAATTCAGAAAAAAACACATTTTCAAGTGCGATGCCTCTAAAAAAATGTATTCGTAAAGCAAAGTTGCTGCTTAGAGACAGAACACAACCACAGACTCACAGTAGCCTCTTTTATGTGCTGGATTATGTTAATGTCATATAAAAGCATCCGCACTGTTTTTCCATAAACTTAACTGTCTATGCTCTGAGTGGTTGCTGTTAGCGTGAGCTAGCATGAGCTCTTTATAGGAAACTTTTTCCAGAGCTTACACTCTAAGCAGACCGCAGGTCCTGACACCAACTGTTTAAACTTAATTTTGTACTTGACTGATCAGTCACATCAACAACAACAAACACAGAGTCCTGCTATAAAAGCAGAGAAGAGCTACGGAAGCCCAGACGTTCAAAGCAAAGCAAACTTATTTAGCTTTATTTAAGTTAAATAGGTTTTTTCTTGAGCATCTGGCTGTGATTTACACAAGAAGCTGCAGCAGGACATGATAGGATGAAGTAGACCGTCAGTGTTGAGCAGCAGCATGTCTCTACATGAAGAGGCACAAGAATGTGTTTAATGGAGGTGATTGGTGAAGGTTGTGGCGCAACAAGAAGACAAAACCTTTGATGAAAACTTTTATTTTTCTGCAATTTAACTTCTTCTTTACTCATGCGCTCCATGCTATGTGAGATAAATTCATAGCATGTCCTCATGCAGCTGGATTTTATACTTCTAAGTAAGGTAATACATTTGTGTATTAATGCTCATCTTGTTTTACCCCAACAGAGAAAGGAGACTTCATCGCCTTGGATTTGGGAGGCAGTAACTTCAGGATCCTTCGTGTCAAAGTGAGCCATGAGAAGAAGCAGACCGTTCAGATGGAGAGCGAGATCTACGACACGCCGGAGGACATCATCCACGGCAGCGGGACGAGAGTGAGTTTAAAGAAACACACAAACTCTGGTTAGCTCCTCCCGAGTTAAACCTCCTTCTCCTCCCACCCGCTCCAGCTGTTCGACCATGTGGCAGAGTGTCTCGGAGACTTCATGGAAAAACACAACATCAAAGACAAGAAACTGCCCGTGGGTTTCACCTTCTCCTTCCCCTGCCAGCAGGCCAAACTAAATGAAGTAAGTTAGATTTTAAATGACCTTCATGTGCAGAAAGGCGGCACGGCCATTCTCTGACTCTGTCTTTTCTGCAGGGCTATCTGCTAACTTGGACGAAGCGCTTCAAAGCCAGTGGGGTGGAAGGGATGGATGTTGTCCAGCTGCTCAATAAAGCTATTAAGAAGCGAGGAGTGAGTTTCTCAAGTTTTTCTTTCCATTTCGACTCATTTTAACCCTCTAAAAGGTGCAAATCTCAACAGTTGTGCTTCTTAACTGTTTCAGGACTACGAAGCTGACATCATGGCGGTGGTGAACGACACCGTGGGAACTATGATGACCTGCGGCTTCGACGACCAGCGTTGTGAAGTTGGCATCATCATCGGTAGACTATGGATCTTCTTTAAATAATTAAATTTAGGAATAAATTTTGTGAATTCTGTATTAAGTTTTTTTTTATCTGTGAATGCAGGCACCGGCACCAACGCCTGCTACATGGAGGAGCTTCGCCACATCGACCTGGTGGAGGGAGACGAGGGACGGATGTGTGTCAACACCGAGTGGGGGGCTTTCGGAGACGACGGGAGGCTGGAGGACATCAGGACGGAGTTCGACAGGGAGATTGACCGAGGTTCACTCAACCCAGGCAAACAGCTGTAAGTCAAACCAGAAAATCTCCTTGAGAAGAAAAAAAAAGAGCTGCAACAGAATAAAATAAGCCCCCCGTCTGTTCTCCTGTGCAGATTTGAGAAGATGATCAGTGGGATGTACATGGGGGAGCTGGTCCGTCTCATCCTGGTGAAGATGGCCAGAGAAGGTCTCCTCTTTGAAGGAAGAATCACTCCTGAGCTCCTCACCAAAGGCACATTTGAGACTAAACACATCTCAGCCATAGAGAAGTACGTCACAACACAGAGCTAAAACTGAGAGAATACACCTTATTTATCCTGTAGGCATGAAAAACTAAATTATCCGTTCCTCTCGTGAACATTTCTGTGTGCAGGAGTAAAGAAGGTTTGATCAGAGCAAAGGAGATTTTAGCCAGACTCAGTGTGGAGCCCTCAGCGGACGACTGCATCGCTGTGCAGCATGTACGTACGTCCATGATGTCACCAAGGTTCCCTAAAGTCAATAAAATACACACGGGTCATGTTTTAATCTAAAGGAAAGAACATATTAAACTAGATTCATGTTAAACTTTTAAAATCTGGTTGAACTGTTGCCAAAAATTCAAAGGTCGTCTATAAATCCTTTGCAACAAATCGGGTTACTGTGTCACTGGAGATTTATTCTCTATAAAACACATTTTTATGACTAGGTTTGCGCCATCGTCTCTCATCGCTCTGCCAACCTGGTGGCCGCCGCTCTGGCCGGCATCCTGATGAGGCTGAAGGACAACAAAGGCGTGGCCCGACTCCGGACCACCGTGGGCATCGACGGCTCCCTTTATAAGATGCACCCACAGTGAGTGTGATGACTTAAACAGCCGTTCAGTCATTTAAACCTGTGTAACTGTTGTGTGTTAGTAGATAAACCTTCTCTTTCTGGTGTAAGGTACGCCCGTCGTCTTCATAAGACCGTCCGACGTCTGGTCCCCGACTGCGACGTTCGATTCCTCCTCTCAGAGAGCGGCAGCGGGAAGGGCGCTGCCATGGTAACGGCTGTGGCTTACAGACTCGCAGAGCAGTCCCACCAAATCACCCAAATTCTGTCTGAATTCCGCCTGACGACAGAACAGCTGCTGGAGGTGAGGAGAGGGCGATGCCTAACGCTGGTTTCCTGTCATCAGACGACTCCTTTGCTGAAAATATTTTTGTGATTTCAGGCGAAGAAAAGAATGAGGACAGAGATTGAAAACGGCCTCGCAAAAAGCACTCAGGACTCAGCCACGGTCAAAATGCTGCCGACTTTTGTACGAAGCACACCTGATGGCACAGGTAACACTCACAGGTTGTGGAGTGTAAAGTAATGTAAACACATGTTTTATTAAGAAGTGAATCAATGCATTTAATCTTCATGTGTGTATTTGTGTGTTTAGAGAACGGTGATTTCCTGGCTTTGGACTTGGGAGGAACCAACTTCAGGGTTCTGCTGGTAAAGATCCGCTCCGGGAAGAGGAGAACGGTGGAGATGCACAACAAGATTTATGCTATTCCTCTAGAAGTGATGCAGGGTACAGGAGAGGAGGTGAGATTCATCCAACATGCAACAGAAACGTCATTTCTGCTCGCTAGTTAGCTCCTTGTTAGCTTATTTGTACAGATTAAAGTAGTTTGGTGGGAGTTTGTAGTTTGATGCTTGTTGATGAAGAAACAAGGATAAAATCTGAAGAAAGACATTCAGAGTGAGTGACTGGTTCAGATTAGTGTTGGTTTAATGAGTTTTAAAGCTTACATTTGAATTTAACTGTTGTACTTCTGGACTCATAATCCAATTTTTCCATTAGACCTTTTCAACATTTCTCATAGTAGAGGGGCCAGGAAGCTGAAAATAGCTCAAAGTAACTGTTAATTATTACTTGTGATTTGAGTTTCAGCCGCTACTAATGACTTTTCCAGGGCGCCATTGTTCTTTTATCGGCCAATATTTATAAGTTATTGCATTCATAGTGAACAAAATTTTCTCTGAGCTTGAAATAAAATCAGTAAACACATCTGTCACGCGCCCGCTGGACTGTCAGAATAATCAGCCATCATAAACATTCATGAAGAGATTTATTTATGTTACAGAAAATAAGTTTTCCTAATGTTTTCAGAACCAAAGTTCACGTTGATTCTTCTCTTCCAGTTGTTTGATCACATTGTGCACTGCATCAGTGACTTCCTGGACTACATGGGGATGAAGAACGCTCGTCTTCCTCTGGGCTTCACCTTCTCGTTTCCATGCCGACAGACAAGTCTGGATGCTGTGAGTTTGACTCTAAAGTTGGCCTGCTTAGAATAACGCAACAGTCCGTGACTTTGTATGTGTGTGTGTGTATGTGTGTCCAGGGTATCTTGGTGACGTGGACCAAAGGCTTTAAGGCGACGGACTGTGAAGGAGAGGATGTGGTGGGACTACTGAGGGATGCTATTAGGCGAAGAGAGGTACGGCTGCAGGAGCAGCATCACCGTTAAGGAGGAAATAAAGAGACATTCTAGATGTTACTTTATAATTTAAGAAATTGACTCAGTAATTTTTTTAAGGAGTTTGATCTGGACGTGGTGGCTGTAGTCAACGACACGGTGGGAACCATGATGACCTGTGCCTACGAAGAGCCCAACTGTGAGGTTGGACTTATTGCTGGTGAGCTCATTTCGTTCTTCTTCTCAGTGTTCCACCTTTTTATGCTCTAACGCTTCCACCGCTGATGGCAGGAACGGGCAGTAACGCTTGCTACATGGAGGAGATGAGGAACATTGAGATGGTCGATGGCGACGAGGGACAGATGTGTGTCAACATGGAGTGGGGGGCTTTTGGAGACAACGGGTGCCTCGATGACTTCAGGACAGAATATGACCGCGCTGTGGACGACCTCTCCCTCAATCCAGGAAAACAAAGGTGCTGCGCCTGGATTTGTGTTACTTTATGTGTTGATTTCGGAGCTGAAAAACGACTCAAGGATGACTTCTTGCAGGATTTTATTTGGGAACACACAGAACAGCTTCAGACCTTCGTAGATACTGTTTACGTAAATCAAACGCAGAAATCTCTCGTTAACCTCGTCTGGGTCAGCATAACCAGCAAAGACTAACGTGACAGTTCACTAAAGCGCCTAACCCTTCTTTCTTTGATTTGTGTTTAATCTCATAGGTATGAGAAGATGTGCAGCGGCATGTACCTCGGTGAAATTGTGAGGAACATCCTCATAGACATGACCAGGAAAGGGTTCTTGTTCCGAGGGCAGATTTCTGAAACGCTGAAGACCAGAGGCATCTTTGAAACAAAGTTCCTCTCACAGATCGAGAGGTAAAATATCAGTTCGTTTGTTAATGTGGAAGGAATTAAAATAAGAACGTGAACCTGCAGATTGTGCCTTTTCTGTGTTCCTAAATGATCAACATCCTTTATTATTAGTGCTTTATATTTATTGATCATATCTGACTGGACATGCATGTTAACGTGTTCATTTCAAGTTCTTTGCATGAATTTTTAACAAAGCGCTTCAATTTGTGCATTTACTTTATGTCTCTTGGAAATGTTATCAATTTGTTCTCATAATTTTCCAATATTTGAACCTTTATTTATTTAATTGCATTTTATTAACCTCCCGTCTGTCTCCCTCTCTAGTGACAGACTGGCTTTGCTGCAGGTGAGATCCATCCTGCAACACCTGGGTCTGGACAGCACCTGTGATGACAGTATCATTGTGAAAGAGGTGAAATAAACACGAATGTAGTTTTTTATTCTTGGCTGAATCTCCTTGTTAATGGCGTCGAACCTGTCAGCATGTTGTGAAAGAGCAGAAAGTGTGTGCAGACTTGTTAAAGTCACGTTTATTTTCCGTGTTCCATGAATGACATGAGTTTGTGCACATGTGGTAACGACTGTTGCAACATTGATAAAGTTTTCCATTGTTAGGTTTGTGGAACGGTGGCGCGTCGTGCTGCTCAGCTGTGTGGGGCGGGGATGGCAGCGGTCGTGGATAAGATAAGGGAGAACCGCGGACTGGACCATCTGGACATCACTGTGGGGGTCGATGGAACTCTGTACAAATTACATCCACAGTAAGTTTCAGATTGTTTTTTGTTTTTTTTAATTAGAAGACATTCATCCTTTATATTCCTTTTTCTTTGATCCTAAAGTGTGATGTTCTCAGAAAAATTCCCTTGTGTCTTTGTTTTAACATCCTTTCAGAAAGTGTTCGGGAGCTTTAACCTCTTATTAAACCACTACTGGCCTTAAATCGTCTAGATGGACTATTAGTATTAGTACTTTCATCAGAAACCTGCTATATCCATTACTTTTAATGTCTTGTACTCTCTGGTTTGAGCATTTAAAGGCATCAATGGCTACTTTTATTTCTTTATTACAGTTATAGTGGTATATAATTACACACTAAAATAAAACGGTTGATACAAACATTAAGTTCAGATTTCCAAATGTAACTTTGAGTAAATTGTTTTGAACAGCTTCAGTTTGGAGAAATGGAGATGAATACTGATCATACTAAAACCTCTTTCCAACTGAGTGGTACTGATGCGGTCCGGCTGCCGTACGGCTTCCGCATTGATCAAAAATCATTGAGTCCAATCAGAGCATTCACACCGGCAGAGGTGCGGTCTGAATCCGAATGCAGAGCTTTGCTTTCCAGGTGCCACATGCGGATTTTCATAAAGTTAAAGAAATTATGATGAGCCACAATGATAGCCTGGCAAGCCATCCTATATATGTGAATATATAGTCTGGCCACGAACCATTGACGGCCCTCAGTCGTGAGGCGGGATCTACAGTTGTCTTTCAAAATGTCAGCACGCAATTGGATATCGCTAGGACCAATCAGAGTAACGAACAACGTGACGTAATCACAGCGACGGAAAAGCGGGAGGCAGCAATGGCGTCTAACATCAATGATTTATGTCGTTTTTGTATGAAAAACATGTGAATATCAGGTGTACTGGGACATTGCACTACTTTGTTTGATAAAAATAAGAAGCCGCTAAGTATATCAGACAGACTTACGCACGTTGGAGTCTAAATAATCCAATGTTGATGACAAAGCCGTTTCAAACGAACGTGGTTCCTGCGTTGCCGCCATGTTGCTTGGGTTCACGGCCGCAGCACTGACGTCATCAGCTACTCCCGCTCTGTGATTGGCCCAAAATATAGAGAGCTGTGATTGGCCCAACCAAAACTATAGCGAGCTGTGATTGGACAGCCACAGCAGCGGATCAGGCTGCGAGGTTTCCAATGAAGCGTGCCTAGACCAAACTCTGCAAAGCAAGAATTCACTAGGCTACCACAATGAGCCAGATTTCAAAATAAAACCCGTGTAACATTATTTTTGCCGATTTTTGTTTTATTAATAATGACAGGGATATCAGTTCACAGTGAATGTTCATATTTTATATATATATATAGATATACATATATCTATATATATATAATGACTTAAAAATATGAAAAAGTTGCATATGACTTTAAAGCCCTACTGTGCATCTTTTTCCATATCTTAAATCATTATCTTGAGCCAGCATGTGCTAAAATGACCCTACAGGGTTAATGAAATGTCACTCAGACCCCCACCGCCCTCTGTGGCCAGAATACCGCACTTGCAACTTCAGAGTGGCGGTCTGGTCCCTGTTGGACTTAGAAAATGGAGCTGACATACCTGGAGCTGCAGTCTGCTTCCAGCATGTTTCCTGCATGTTTTAGATCATGAACACAGCTGATTAGTTTGATTTAGTGATGAACCGCTCCTGTAGACACTAATGAAGGCTGAGGAGACATTTCAGCAGTTAGATTAAGGTGTTAAAAAGACGAACGCACAGCGAGGAGATAAGTTTTACTTTTGCTTTCGCTAACGAACACTAGGGGGTGCTAAAAACAAGCCAAAACTGCCAAGCGTTCCTCCAAATTACATTTTGTTGTTAGACTTGTTCTAATGAGGAATAAATGAACTGTGATTAATTGTTAGCATGTCTGGGCAGAAGTGTTCTCTATTCCTCTAAACTAAGGTCAATCAAAGTACAATCTAAAACAGATAATAATTCATACATTTTACAAAGAAACAACCTTAAATGATCTGCTTTTAAAAAATGGAATGTGACATAAATGCATCTCCATCTTTGACCTTCATTTTCCCAGGATTAATTATGTTTTTCATCTCTTTATCTCCGTCTAGTTTCTCCGGTATCATGCACGAGACTGTTAAAGAACTGGCTCCTCGGTGTAACGTCAACTTCCTGCTGTCGGAGGACGGCAGCGGGAAAGGAGCTGCTCTCATCACAGCTGTGGGTTGTCGACTCAGACAGGAGCTCAACAGTAAATAATAATCTGTCTGACCGTTATCTCCCCTTTAAACACCCTCCTTTTCTTAAACATTGTCTCTTGTCCTTCCACATCAAGTCAACGCCTCCACACTCCAGTAGCTGCTTTAACTCGTGTTGACTTGTCTTATAAAACAAGAGACATAATAGCAGAGAGTCTCTGCTGTAGTTAGATTACTTTAATGAATCTTTTTAGGGTGTTTAATTTTGTGATTTCTAAAACTAAACCTAAAAAATGAAAGACCTGCAAAAAAAAATCCTAAAACTCCTGTAAAATGCTCCTCTGCTTCCATCTGGTGGCATCTTCTGGTTACTGCAACCTCATCCAAGAAGACCTAAAACACATTTTAGACCAAAGTGTGTCCGCCGTAGGCGTCTCACTGTTTCTACTCAATAAGAGAAAGGGATTTGAGATGGTGTATAAATGTGTACTTAGATGAAAGTCATATTTTTTTGCTCGAGGTTTTTAATATCTTACCCAGATGTGATGTTATACATACGTTGTTGTTATTTATTTTATTTTGTGTTGGAAGACGCTCACAGAAGAAGCCACGGGCGTTCTGTTCTACCAGAGAAGTTTGCACTGACTTCATCAGCAGGAATTAGCTATTTCAAGTGTTTCTTGGTCTAATCTACGACTAATATCTCTGTTTTTTTTTATCAATAATCTGTTTTAAAGTGTAATGTTGTTAGTCACAGCTGTTATCTTCTCGTGTTCTGGCCGTCCTCAGTCACCGAAGTGAATCTATAAAACAGGAATGTGGTGCTAATGTGAGTGCCAGAGGATCAACAGTGATGGACAAACTGTATAAATGTAAGAACATTTTACAAATATATTATATTCAAACGTGTTCCTGAGACGTCAGGAACACGTTGCAGCAAAACATGAAAACTCCCAGATCTCTTCTGTCACAATAAAATCCAACTGGTGTCCATCTGACTCTGTTGTTGTCTTTGCAGTGAATCATTTGTTCTCTGTTGGGTTTCATTTTTGTTTTAATTGCAGTATCAACCTGAGACTTGTGTAATGAAGGCAAGAGTCAGTCTGTTAGAAACCTAAAAAAGAAAAATGACGTCAGAAGTTAGAATATTGTAAAGGAAAAACAAATGTTAAAGGGCCCAAAAAGTTCAAATTGGATTTATTCAGGTTTTACTTCATCTGCATAAACTGATGGTGACTGTTCACTGATATTTGTAATGATCCTTTTATTTTTCTTGTATGAGAAAAAAATATTGATTATTAATAATAATAATAATAATAATAATAATAATAATAATAGTAAGTTCTTCATCTGTGAAACTACACGTTTCATTATTGCAAATATGTATTTGAGGGTTAGATTTTCAGATCTGAGGTCATCATGGTGGTAAAAACTGTAAGTGCAGCCAAGGGGCAGCTGTGGCTACTATGTAGCTCATCATCCTCAGTGTGTTAATGAGTGACTGTAGTATAAAGCACTTTGGAGTCCTCTAACTCAGAAAGACGCTATATAAGTGCTGGTCATTAATAAAAATCTCATTTATAAAATTTTGTGTATTTTATGAACCTGAACAGAAACAATTCAGTGTTCTTCAGGATGTTCTTAAAGGGATAGGTCACATTTTTAAGGTGGGTTTATGCCTAAACTATTCATATCTTGAATATTGTACCACATTTTTGCATCTCACAAAGTGTCTTGAAACACTTCTTATCTTAGAAATTGCAAAGCAGTTTATGCAAATGTTTTTTACAGCAGCGACATTCCAAAAAGGTTTGGCTTTCATCTTTAATCTGGCAGAATTATTATGACATTCCAGTCTGACAAGTGCTGCAGCAGCTTTTCTCCTTACCTCATTTTGTTTAGCTTTCATTTTTATTTTATAATAATTTGTTATTTTGTTTTTATGACTTCATGATTTGTTTTGTTGATTTTGGTGACTTTTCTTTCTGTTCTAAGTGCTATATAAATAAACTTATATATACATATATATAAATGACCCACACTTGTATACCAAGTTTCTGAGTCAGAGGACTCCAAAGCGCTTTACACTACATCCATGCACACACACATTCACACGCTGGTGATGATGAGCTACACTGTAGCCACAGCTGCCCTGGGGCGCGCTGACAGAAGCAAGTCTGCAGAGCACAGGCGCCACCGGTCCCTCTGACCACCACCATCAGACAAAGAGGGTCAAGTGTCTTGACCAAGGTCACAACAACTGACATCACTGCAGCAACCTGGGTTCGAACTTGCAACCCACATTTTTCAGAGCCCTAACCCTACTAAATAAATGCATGTGATTTGTTTTATCTTTTTATTAGCACTGAAATTTAATCACCACTCATAAAACACAACACTGGCTCAATGGAGGTCACAATCAAAACAAATCAAGCTTCATGTCAACAACAAATACCAAAGTTACATGCTGTCACAGTCAAATATATTTCCAAAGTTCAGAAATCATGATAAGGATACAGAATTCACACATGATAAATCTTTACATTTTCACTTTTTAATAGCTTATTCTGTTAATAAATTAAAAGAAGCATGGCAATAAAAATCATCCCTTTTTAAATACAAGTGAAATTTATGAGAATCTATTAATAATGTTTTAATTCACAACATGTGACTGACATTCAAACACTTTGATAATGATCAGAACCGTATGTTCATTTTATTCAATAAAACATTTGTCATTTTTTAAGTGAACTGAGCACAGCTATCAGCTTTTTTATTGGCTAATCCAACAATAAATTATATAAATACAAAAGAAAAGCTCTAAGTGTGACAGACATCCTGCCTTAAAGAACAAAAATATAACTTTAAGGTTTAGTGCTGGTGCCGCTGGACTCTTTTGTCCATATCTAGTATCATTAAATAGAGCGTTGCCTCCTAAACAAGACAAATCTGAAATGTTATAAGAATAAAGCACCAGTGATTAAAACAGAGATGCTTCAGGTCTTTCAGTAGCAGCAGGGTTTTACAGTCAGCCTGTGTTCTGTATCTACAGACTACTTACAGAAACACTGAGGTGTGATTGGATCGCTAAAAAACATCTGGATGGAATCTCAAAGGAGTTTGCTCCTTTGCAATCACAAATCATGTCTACAAAATAATGTTTTTTTTCCACCTTTGTTCGTCTCTGTGTTGGCCTTGGGATATGGAATAGGGATTTCCCAGCATGCCTTGCTTCTTGGGTTCCGGCCACCCCAAAAGACCCTGAAGAAGGATGAAGAAAACCCCAATCAATGTTGCTGATCCCAACGTCTTGTGAAGGATATTCATAAATGCACAGAAATGTCTTAAACGGCTGCAGTCCTCATCATGATTTAGTTCAGAGGTCAGGGGCTGTGCTCCATCTGTTTGTCAGCAGGGGTCCAGGTGTCGTCCATCTTCTTTGCTGTGTGTGAGTTGCATTTGCTGGATGTTTGCTTTTTTCGCAGTAAACAAGCATCTCTCTCTGTGTTATTTGCTTTGATGGAAGCGTGTGTGTAGGACGTGTCGCTGCGGCGGCTGCGTGTCACGGTGACTCGGAAGGTGTTTGTGTACTGCAGCTCCATCCTGTCCTCCTCCGACACTTTGATGAAGGGACACCAGGAAAAGGCGTGACGGAAACCAGCACGAAACCTGAAGACAGGGATGGAAACTCGGCTCATTCCCACTGGGGGATTTAAAATCATACACCGACCCACAGAGCTGTGAAAAACTATTTCCCACCTCACAGATTGTGTCTGGTTTTGCTTCTTGTCACTTATATGTTTCAGATCACCAAACAAATATCAGTGTCAGAGTAAATACTAAATGCTGTTTTCAAATGATCATTTCATACATTAGGATAAGATAAAATTATCCAAACCAATTAGAACTCACTGTATTCAAGTGTTTGTGATAACTGATAAATCTTGTCCCACACTTACGTATGGAGGAATTTCAAGCATGAACGGCCTGTTTAAAGTTCTTATTCAGTCGTTGTTTTTTAATAAATGTGCTGTAGTTTCTAGAAATAAGGAATGGATTGTGGGTCATTTTCTGTGGATTGAAAGCTTTCCTGTTTCAGGAAGTAGAAGTTAGTCAGTTGGAAAATGACAGGATTTGGAATCTTAAAGGAACACGTGGTAGTTTTGGTTTGCTTTTAGCATCCCCTAGTGTTCGTTAGTGAAACCAAAAGTGTAACTTATTTCCTCGCTGCACGTTCGTCTTTTTAACACCTTAATCTAACTGCTGAAATGTCTCCTCAGCCTTCATTAGTGTCTACAGGAGCGGTTCATCACTAAATCAAACAAATCAGCTGTGTTTACTATCTAAAACATGCAGGAAACACGCTGGAAGCAGACTGCAGCACCAGGTATGTCAGCTCCATTTTTTCTAAGTCCAACAGGGAGCGGACCGGTACTCTGAAGTTGCAAGTCAGGTATTCTGGCCACAGAGGGTGGTGGGGGTGTGAGTGACATTTCATTAACCCTATAAAGGGTCATTTTAGCACAAACTGGCTCAAGAAAATGATTTAAAAATATGAAAAAGCTGCATAGTATGGCTTTAATATTCATGATATGCGAGCATCTCATCTCTGATTGGTTAAAAGCAACATGATTCTTCCGCTGCCTCCGTTCGTGCTTCTTTCTGTCTTTAAAAAATTGCAACATTAATGTTTTATCTCAACTGATAACACAAATCTCAATGTGTTCCGCCATATTATGGAGTTGCTAATGCTAATGGTTAGCTTCTACTAGCTAAGACATGCTGTGCTATCTCCTGATCACTAAATCTACACAGCCTTCCGCAGTCGCGGGCCAAAGTGGGCGGGGCCAAGAATGCTAATTTCCCCTGTGACGTAGAAGAGGCCGGCTTTTTCAGACCCGATGATTTCCTCTTTTGTTCCCTTTCTGCAGCCAATGCAGGTGATGGGGTTTTGAAGAACACAGTCACATTCAGTATGGATATGAAACCCAGAGTGACCAATCGTATTTAAAAACAAAAAGTATGAAGGTCAAAAGTCAGATATTGTCCTTCAAGATTTCATGGTAGAGAGCAGGATTCACGGTTCAGTCAGTTACATCAGGTTTTCAGATCCTTGTGGCTCAGTCACACTGTGGTTAATCACAGTTAGTTCCTGATTTAACAAGGAAAGCAATTACTTTTCCACATAGGCCCGGGTGGTTTGGATAGGAATCATCATTTTAAATTTACATTTTGAACTTAATCTGGTTACAATTTTTAAATTTGTTTGCTGATTTGAGACATTTAAGTATAAAAAACAGAAGAAATCTGTAAGGAGGCTAACAGGTATTCTAAGTCAAAAAAAGGGCAAAGTAAACAATATCCAGTCTCCTACCTTTGGTTTAGGCAGCAGTAAATGATCGGGTTGTACATGGTTGAACTCATGGCCAACCAAAAGATGGCCAAATACACCTGATGAAGAAACAAGCGATGAGTAAACAAATGATCACAATGGAAAATAAAGCAGAGGAGCAGCACCAACCTGCTGAATGTAATGTTGCTTATAAATATCTCTGTTAAATGAGCCCAGAATGAAGTAAATATGGTAAGGCAGCCAACAGAGGGCGAAGGTCACCACCACGACAACCATCATCTTCACCACCTACAGGACAAAGCATTTACGATCTAAGATTCCTGCTTTAATTCAGATTAAACCATGTGTTTTCTCCCTAGGAGGTGGAACATATTGAACAGATGGACCTTTCTCTTGGCTGTTATCTGGCTGTGATAATGGTCTGACGCCTCTCCAGGGATGTGTCCACCCCACAGAGACTGGCCCACCAAGCTGTAGGTCACCAGCATCACCAGCAGAGGGAGCAAGTAGATCAGCAGGATCACTGCAAACTGATAACTACACACACACACACACACACACACACACACACACACACACACACACACACACACACACACACACACACACACACACACACACACACACACACACACATTGTTGATATAGAAAACTCCTTGCAGGTGTGTTTATAAAAACTCATGTTAGAAATTCCCTCTCTCACCTTAGTTGGTGTGTTCCTCCGTAATCATCAGGCCAGTCGACCATGCACACAGTTCTGGGGTAGTAGAATCTCGTCACGCTGTAGTAGCACTGGGGGAAAGCCAGTGAGAACGCCACAATCCAAATCAGAGCGATCACCACCTTAGTGGAGGTGGAGGAGAGGCGAGGCTTCAGGGGGTGGATGATGGCCATGTACCTTCAAAAGCAATTAAAACTTGATTAATTTAATTAGCAGGAAGTAACAGAACTCTCAAAAGCTCTGTACACCAAACCTATATTACTGTAAAACCAGTTCTCACAATTACAAGAATGTGCATTTTTGTTAAAAAAATTTAATTAAATAAGAGGACCATATGTTATAAAGAATATGGTGTATTTTTTGCTTGGAAAAAATCATATTAACAAATAATATGAATTTAATTATCATTTACCCAAAAACTCAATCCGTATCTCCAACTTAGAGTTAAAACGAGCCACTGTTCTTCACACAAAAGCTGATAATTGACTCTAATTGATCTGGCACATCAGTTTCGACAAAAGGGATTCAGAAGCAGCGTAATTCTCTGTCTCTGCTTGTTCAAATCATACCTGATGGACAGGCTTTTTAGCATTCATATTGGTGACTGTTACTCTTCTGACCTCCTGTTCCCTTGGGGAGTTCCCCAAGGTTCGATTCTCGGAACTTTGCTTTTTGCTGTTTACATTATGCCTCTGGGTACAATTGCTGCTAAGCATGGCCTACACTATCGCATATACACTGACGACTGTCAGATTTACCTCACCTTCAATCAGTCTGGCTCTACTCAGCAGCTCTGTCTAATGGATATTAAAGAGTGGGTCTCATCAAATTTTCTTAGGCTGAATGAGGACAAAACCAAAGCTATTATGTTCAAACGTAGACATGAAAAGCACACTCTGCACTCTGCCTCCCTGAACCTTAGCACCTGTGTGACCATCCTCGGGGTTATGCTTGATGCTGGTCTGTCAATGACTACACAGATCAATGCTACCGTAAGGTCATGCTTTTTCCAACTTCACCGTCTAACTAGCCTAAAAAAAATCCTGAAACGCCCAGACCTGGAGTCGGTAATTTATGCATTTATTACCTCATGACTGAATTATGTAAATGCTGTCCTGATAGGCGTAAATGCAGCCTCTCTAAACCGCCTACAGAGGGTCCAAAATGTGGCGTCTAGGTTCCTCACAGGTACACAGACGATACCATATCAGGTACAGTTTAAAATTCTCATGTTAATTTACAAAGCCCTCAATAATCTGGCTCCCCATTATCTAGCTGAACTTCTTCCAACCAGATCCTTGTGATCAGCAGACCATCACTTGGTGTGCATTCCAACAATCAAATACAGGTCTCATGGTGAGCGGGCTTTCGCTGCCCCAAAACTTTGGAACTCTCTTCCACTTTCTGTGCGTCTTGCTCCCACACTTGCTCGTTTTAAAACCAGATTCAAATCTCACTTTTTCAGAATGGCTTTTGGCCGGTAATTGCATCACATACATTTTCTGTAAAATGTCCCTTTGTGTTCCTTTTAACTCTGTAACTGTCCATTTTATCTTATTTTATACTTTAACTTTGCATTTAATTTGTTTCTGGTCGGATGTCTGATGTTTTTAGCTTGAACTGTTGGTCTCTTTTTCCTGCTGTTTTGAGGGTTTTTAGTTCTGTGGTTTTGGATTAGGTTTTGCTGTATCGTGTGCAGCACTTTGGTCAGCTGACATGCTGTTTTTAAATGTGCTTTACAAATAAATTGGATTGGATTGAAGCGAGGTACCACGCTGCAGCACATAAACACATAAAACTGCTCTTTTGTCTCTGCCTTTAGTTTTGACCCGACCACCTGCAGAAGCAGCAACGACACAATCTAATATACAAGGGGGGCTGGAATGCATGTCACCATCCACATGAACACAATGACCTGCAGCTTCCTGTAATGAGATTATCAATATTACTCACTAGAACTGTCAGAGGTGGGAAAGTTATTGGCTTTTACTTATTAGATGAGTCAACTTTGTTTTGGTTGAAGGGAGAAATGAATCTTTGTTGAATTCAGGTGTGACTAAAACAGGTGAGATTATCTCAATTTAAACTGAGTAATTCTGCCATGAATCACGAATATGAAGCGTTCAGAAAAGACAACATGAGCGTTTTCTAATAAAGTGAGATTAAGCTAAAGATTAAAGTCCTTGTCTTGTTGCTTTATGTTTTGGGATTTCCAGCAGCCTTGTTCGGTGCCTCATTTGGACTGACAGTCACACGTTGACCCGCCTTCAAAATAGGTGATTTATTGGGATTCTTGCTTCAGGGTGCAAGCAGCAGAGCATTGAACTCATTGTTTTGGTTTAGTGCTGTAGAAAATTATGATTTTTGCAGGTAATTTATTTGCTTTCTGCTGCTGCTGAATGAATAAAAATAAAGGAGTAATGTCAGGAAAAATGAATTCTCTCTATGAGTAGAATTTACAACCTTGCATTTGACCCAGGTCACATTACTGTTTGACAACATAATTAGAAATGAACCAATCTAATAACCGCTCTGGCATATTCTGAAGCATCAGCTGAACTTAAAAATGGAGGATTTTTAAAGAGAGTGTTGTTGTGGTGTGAGTTCTTGTCTTTGCTTTTTATGATTGTGATTATTGCATTTAGTTTCGTTAGTCCAGTTAGTCTGTTTCTCTTGTGTCTGTAATGAATATTGTCATCCCTGGTATTCTGCTCTCAGCTGTGCTCCATCTATTAATCATCCCATCTCCGTAATCACTCCTTCTTGTATAAACAGTCCTGTTTCATCACCTGGTGGTCAGGTCCAACTCCTTTCATGCTCGTGTGCATCTAAAATCAATGCTGTGTTCCTCGAGAGACTGGTTTTGTTTTTGTTTGTTTCTCCAGTTTGATCACAATTGTCTTTTTTGTTTGTTTTTGCCTCAACTTCACTGCATCCTGGTTCTGAGTTTTTTGGGTTCTTGTCTGGCTTTTTTCACAAGATACTCATTAACAGCATCTTCTGCAAATAAAGCAGTAAGATTTGCACTTTGCATCAGATTCACTTGAAACTATCTGTGCATGAAATTAGACAGTTTATCAGGTAGCATAACTTTCAAATTACACACACTGATGGGTCAACCATTATGATTTTCATCATTTGGAAGAAGGATGAAAAGAA
The DNA here is from genome assembly GCA_006937985.1 of Aphyosemion australe. Lineage (NCBI taxonomy): Eukaryota > Metazoa > Chordata > Actinopteri > Cyprinodontiformes > Nothobranchiidae > Aphyosemion > Aphyosemion australe. The sequence continues at coordinate 2,086,664 of SSNS01000051.1, read as the reverse complement.
CCAAACAAAAAAAACTTCCTTAAAATCTGTTTACAGATGTTTCTTTCTTTATTGATCTGCAAATGTTATATTTCTGAAATTCTTGTAATTTTTACAGTTTACCAATATGAATGACTACATTTGTATTAAATGTGTAATGCTTATATGTTATGCTCTGCATGCTATTGTCCTGCCCCACAGGTGGATATGTCATCTTAAAGACACCAGTGTGTGTGTGTGTGTGTGTGTGTGTGTGCGTGTGTGTGTGTGTGTGTGTGTGTGTGTGTGTGTGTGTGTGTGTGCGCGCGCGTGTGTGTGTGAAGTAGTATTATTGTTGTTGATTTGTTAAATAAAAATAATTTTCAGTGCTAGTTTGCCAAATTAGACGAGACCGTGAACTTGGAACTTGGTAAACATAAACTCTGATTGTAACAAGTACAGACTGACCATTCAAGCTTCAGTGAGCATTAGTAACATCTGTAACATCTGTGTTTCCGCTGCGTGTTGGTACATATCTCTTATGCAGCAGTGGGGAAAGTTGCAGCCCAGTTTAATTTCAAATGATGCTGCTCAGAATTATTAATCAAATTAACGTCACCAAGTGGTGGAATTTGATCTAGAAAGAAAACCTGCAAACAATCTGAAGACCCAATAATAACAAGTGGCTTTCAGAACATTAACTCAGGCGTTAAACGCATTAATGCAATAAAGTCATTGAGAAAAGCATTAGCTCAACATGCAAACACAACTTGGCCCCATTTCTGAATTCATTTGTTTTTACGTAAACACATACTCTCATGCACCTGCATTCAGCTGGAGAACTTCCTCACCTGTCCACTGCAATGGCAGCCATGGAGTATATCGATGAAAACATGGCTGTGATGGGGAAAAAGTTCTGAAATCTGCAGTAACCCAGGCCAAAGTACCAGTCGTTGTGGAGCGCATAGACAAAGTTAAAAAGAGTGTTAAAGGTTGCCATGGAAACGTCAGAAAAGGCCAAGTTGACTATGAAGTAGTTGGTCACTGTCCTCATGCGTCTGTGAGCCAGAATGATCCAGATCACTGTGACGTTCCCAGTGACGGACACCAGGATGATGAGGGAGTAGGCTATAGCCCAGAGAGCCACCTGGGGAGGAGGACAGGAGAGGAGAGGAGAGGTAGAGGAGAGGAGAGGAGAGGAGGAAAGGTGAGGAGGAGGAGATGAGAGGTGAGGAGGGGGAGAGGAGAGAAGAGAGGAGAGGTGAGGAGGACAGGAGAGGAGAGAAGAGATGAGATGTGAGGAGGAGAGGAGAGAAGAGAGGATGGGGAGAGGAGAGGAGGAGAGGTGATGAGGGGGAGAGGAGAGAAGACAGGAGAGGTGAGGAGGAGGAGGGAAGAGGAGAGGAGGAGAGGTGAGAAGAGTGAAGAGAAGAGAGGAGAGGTGAGGAGGAGAGGAGAGAAAAGAGGAGATGTGCGTAAGATAAGAGGAGAGAAGAGAGGGGAGAAGAGAGGAGAGGTGAGGAGGAGAGGTGAGGTGAGGTAGAGGAGAGAAGGAGAAGAGAGGAGAGGAGAGACGAGGTAGAGGAGAGAATGAGAAGAGTGGAGAGAAGAGAGGAGAGGTGAGGAGGAGAGGAGAGAAGAGAGGAGACGTGAGGAGAGAGGAGGGGAGAGGACTGTGTCACTTGCATTTACAAAGAGCAGTGAGACAATTCAGAGAGCAAACAATTCTGCCATTACAACACAAAAGTCATTGCATCTCTTTTTCTTTAAGGTGAGTCAATAATTCAGAGCTCAGAATGGATCTTCACAAACTAAAGATTCAGATGTGCAAATGCCATTTTAAAAAAGCAAATTCACTGAATCTTTTATTCTCCGTTTTGTTGAGAAATGCTGCATGAACTGGTTCTGTCTCACCTGCCAGTCTGGCTGCTGGAACTGATTCCCAGTCGTATCGTTTCCATCGTCCATCCAGTCAGAGCTCACTGATAATGGGAACAGAGTAGCTTCCAGGTCTCGCTCGATGTGCTGAATGAGACTTTCAGCGTCCATTCTGACTGAGTTAACCTGGTAGTGACACAAACTTGGTGCGTAACTGGAGCCGTGCGTAAGGAAGGAATCGAGGTGAATAAAATGTTTCTTTAGAATGCATTATTATTATATATAAAATTTTAGCAACCCCCCCACCCCCATGACTTACCTTTTTATCGCTACGATTTCGTCCTGAGCTGTGTTGACCTCAGCTGCGCCGACCCATGGCCGCTTGTGTCCGAAAATAGACGCTCGGTGCGTAAAATCAGCTCCATTCAATAATCCACGAGGGCATTTCTCCCCGCTGCTCTTTCTCTCCCAGAAACACAAGCGAACTCCATCTCTCGCTCCTTCTATCTGCTGGAATGTGTTACGAGCGGCTTTCACGCGCGCTTCCAGAGACGCACAGATATTGCGGCACACAGCCGTGCGCGCGGAGTTGTTGCCACCCCTGCGTCCAGACGCAGACAGGAGGAGGTTAAATAACTTTTATCCACAGTCCCAATATCTGAGCTGAACAAAAGGTTGTCAGTAATCGAGAAATAGAATGAATAAATAATAAAACTACAACTAAAATGCAATTTAGATGCTGAATATCAGCACATTCTAGGAACAAAGACGCCAAACAATAAAAGAAAACACTCAAATTTTTAAAAAAAGTATATTTTTTAGTGCTTTCCGGTCTTCTATTGTGAGATTTATGATTCTTGTGGACTAATTTCTTAGAATCAGATAGGGAAAGCCAAATGATTCCGCTTAAGGTTGTTTAATATGGATAACTAAGGGTTAGAATACTTTTCCAAACGGCATTTTTTAAAACCTTAATCCTATCTGATTGGTTATATTGTTTTGCCTCCAGCTTCTGTTTAATTGCACCCATTAATTTCTGTCAGTGAAATCTTTTCTGTGCCACTGGCGCAGGAACACAAGGCCAAAGTTGTAATAGCTGCAAACATGATTTTATCTCTTATCTGCCTCATGAAAGTTTCAGATTATCTTTCCTAAAAGAATTACATCCAGATTGCTTTGACGGATGATGTTTTGCAGGACATTTTTGTGGTACACTGAGGCAAATGTTTGGTTTCTTTTTCTAACATTCTCATGAAAATTCTTAATTCTTGTAGCTTTCTATTTTTATGGCATGAATTAGCATTTTCTGACTTTTTCAGAGCGTTCTCATACTTCGTTCTTCTTTTGAGTTTTTTTTTTTTTTTACATCCGAATTGATAAAAAGCACCAAATATTTTCCATCCATCCATTCTCCTCCGCTTATCCGGGGTCGAGTCGCAGGGGCAGCCTATGAGAGAGGCCCAGACTTCCCTCTCCCCAGCCACTTGGGCCAGCTCCTCCAGGGAATTCCCAAGGCGTTCCCTGGCCAGCCAAGAAACATAGTCCCTCCGTGTCCTGGGTCTTCCTTTGGGTCTCCTCCTGGTTGGACGTGCCCAGAAAATCTCACTAGGAAGGCATCCAGGAGGCATCCTAACTAGATGTCTAAGCCACCTCAGCTGGCTCCTCTCGATGTGGAGGAGCAGCGGATCTATTCAGAGCCCCTCCCAGATGACCAAGCTTCTCACCCTATCTCTAAGGGAGAGCCCAGACACACTGCGGAGAAAACTCATTTCAGCAGCTTGTATCCATGATCTCATTCTTTCAGTCACTACCCAAAGCTCGTGACCATAGGTGAGGGTTGGAACGTATAGCTCGACTGGCTCAGCTCTCTCTTCACCACGGCAGACCAGTACAACACCCGCATCACTGCAGACGAAGCACCAATTCGGCACCAATCCGCCTATCAATCTCATGTTCCATCTTTCCCTCACTTGTGAACAAGACCCCGAGACACTTAAACTCCTCCACTTGGGGCAGGACTTTGTCCCTGACTTGTGAACCGCTCCAGCCAAAGCTGGAGATCACATTCTGATGAAACCAACAGGACCACACCATCTGCAAAAAGCAGAGACCTGATCCTTTGGACACCAGAACGGATCACCTCAACACCTTGGCTTCGCCTGGAAATCCTGTCCATAAAAGTTATGAACAGAATCAGTGTCAAAGCAGCCATGGAAGAGTCCAACTCTCACCAAATGTTTTCATGTAATTTTACTGTATTTTCACTCAGTCGTGTATGACGTCAGACGGGCTCAAGCTGTTCTGAGCGATGAGGCAAAATAATAGACTAATAATTTTTACAAGAATGAGAAAAGTGAAGGATGGTGACAAAAATGACTTTTGTAGAGGTGTAATCTTTTGTTTCATCCCGTGAGTGCACACTCACTCTCCGTTGTGATTTAATGTCTTCTTGCAGCCTAGAACAGATGGAGACCCCTTCAGAGGTCCGTTTACTCATTCTGACATCTCTGGATGTAGCTGGAATTCTCACTACAACACATCACAGTGTTCATGTGTAATCATTTGTGAGATTGTCCTCCTGATGGCTCCTTTTTTATTTTTTTTATTTTTTTTATGATGCAGTGTGGTGGTGATGGGGATACTAGACGGAGTTTGAGGGCTTTTCTGCTTCACAGCCTCATGGAGTCTTACAGGATCAATGATTCATTGTGTGGTGATGGTTTTAGTTTTGTAGTTTGAGTCAAGATACTCAAAGCTTTGACTGATGCTCTTGTACAATGTCTTTGATGTATGAATTAATCACATCAGGTCTGACAGGAAGAGTTTTAACAGATTTTTATCTTGAGTTGCTTCCGACAAACTGTTACATCTGCAATTTTTTACAGTTAAGGATTGAAAAATATGTCTAAAACTTTAGGGAAGCTATTTTCTTTTCCCTAACTGAGTTTCATCAGCAAGGGAAATATTCTGTATTTTGTAAAACAGCAACTGTAAAGTATATAATTCTAGTTCTCCGAGCTTTGGCGTGTTGCTGAAATCTTCACCTGGTGAGTCTGTCTGCAGGTGAAACATGTCGGTGTCACAAATTCACCAGTTTCAAACACAGAACTTCTCAGGAGCGACGCTGGGACCAAATGATGGCTGAGTTTAAAGATGGATACCCATGAATACTAAGTTCTCAGATAACAAGGCTGTGAGGCTATGATGGATCAAAGCACTGCAGGTGGGGTTGATGCCTTCACAAAAAGTGGTCTCAGGCATGTTTTATATCCTGCAGAACAAACAGGTAGACTCTGATGTTAGATGTGCACTCTCAGCGTCTGATTATCAACCCTTTTCCTTCCCTTTTTTGTGCCGTCTGTTACTTTGATTGTCACCAAAACACAATCCTGCTCTCTGTTATTCCTAACAACTGATATTTTTCGTAGCTCTTCCCTCAAAAAGAAAAAAAATTGCACTGGTTCACATGCAAAAGGAAGAGATGCAGGTGGGAATTGCTGATTTCAGCAGAAAGAGTTGTGTGTGTGTGTGTGTGTGTGTGTGTGTGTGTGTGTGTGTGTGTGTGTGTGTGTGTGTGTGTGTGTGTGTGTGTGTGTGTGTGTGTGTGTGTGTGTGTGTTTACAGTGAGTGCTACATCTGTGCCCTTTCACATGAATACACATGTTTCTTGGCCAGCAGGACTTGGTGAAGGGTAAGATGAAGGGTGCAGAGAGAGGAAATGAAAAGTTTGAGTGTTCCTGCATCGTGATGTAAATCAAAAACTGTTCATAAAGGGATCCTGATCTGCTTCTAGAGAGACACCAACAAAAAAAATCCAAGATCAAATTGTGTTTTGACCAAAAATAAACCTAAATATTGTATGGAAGACAATGCCTGTAGAGGGCGTTGGTCCAAATCCTCAAAACAGTTGATTGTGCTCCAACTGGATCACGCTTTTCTACCTCCTTGTTAACATTTACTCTAGGTTCTTGGACAGGAGGCTCCAACCAATTGTTGAATAAGATGGAAGGCTTCCTCTGAGTTGGGAGTTCATCCTGTTACTGAATAGATGGATCAGGGCTAATAATAGTCATATGTGGGTTGCTATGGTCTGTAGTGAAGAAGAAGCTGAACTGAAAGACAAAGCTTTTGATTTGTCTGTTCCAACTCTCACCCATGGTCACAAGATTTGGAACTTGACCAAAAGAACAAGAAGTCAAGCAGCTGGCATCACCACAGGGTGGTTCTGTCATCTGGAGGGCAGCTCGAAGTAGCCGCTGCTCCTCCTCATTGAAATTACCTTACTGAGCTCTTTCTGGCATTTGATGCTCCCTTTGATGGTTTTCTGGACAAATCCTGATGGAAGTAGATCTTAAGGATGACCCAGAATTTCGTAGGGGGTGGATTGAAAATCCTCTCTGGCCCTGGGATCTCCAAGAAGGGCAAAGGGGCATCTGGGCTTCCTTCAGAGACAGACGTCTTCATTAGGGGCAAAGCTCACAGATCAGCAGCAGAGAAGATCTCTTATTGTTGAAGCATCACAGCTATAAATGTTTTTATGATATTTAACTCAGTCCCTCTGAAACTATCTCACCACTAGGGGGCAAAGTTACATGTTTTATGTTAAAATAACAGATTTTTATTGTGTTTGCTTTTGCCAATATTATACTTATTACCAGATTTAATCTGAGACTAAAACATGTATAAAATACCAAAATAAAGAACTAGTCTGAATAAAATCAGAAACACTGAGTGATCTTTGGGAACTTAATTAAAACAGCAAATCAGATTATGCTGCTATGTTAAACAGGTAACAGGCTTGTAGACGCCTGCTTCCTCCTAAAAGGTCTAAAAATCCTTCAATTAAGCGTTTTGAGGCGCAGAGAATAAACAAAGAGCTTCTATCATGATTATTCCTCCATTCTAACACCAGTGAGCGGACGCGTTTTGAATTGCAAATTAGAGTCAGTTAGTGTGTTTGTCTTTTGTCAACAACGCTCTTGTCCACACATTCTTTACGTACAGGTGTGGCGACGTCGTGAAACCCGGAAGTGTTTGGTCAGTGCGCGCAGCGGAGCCGCTCAAGTTAAATGTCCACATTCAGACGCGATGGCTGACGAGAGCGAAACCACCAGACACTGTCGACGATTCTCCTACACGCTCATCAAATTCCTCCTGTTCTTCTACTCCTGCATCTTCTGGGTGAGTGTCGCCGCGACGCTGGAGGCAAAAGCGCGCTTTAGTCACACGAACCGCGGCTAGCTGGAGGAGGTTCAATCAAACCGCGGCGGGTGGTCGAGGAGTTTTCTTTTTCCTCTTTTCCAGTTAATCACAATTATTAGAGCGGGTTGCTCTGTTTGAATGATTTAATGGCGGTTTCTCCGTGCGTAAAGCGCCAGGTTTACCTGTGGAGTTGTGGCCACACCCTCCTCTCAAGGCTCACCACTATCAGATACTACAGAGAAAACACACTGAGGGACGTAAACGTCCATGCCTGGCTGATTTTTAAAACATCTGCTATGTTCCTTAAAACTTTAGTCATCTTTCATCTTCATGAATAATTTTAACGCTTTTTATGAAACCCGAGACCGTCTGCTTCTGGGATCTTTGTTTCTGGGAACTCCTTCAAATTCATGGAGATATGTAGGAACTTTAAAAATTCATGTTTTAAAGGCTTTTTGCTGTAAAGATCTACTTTAGAGGAATTATAATCACTGTGGTCATGTCAGCTTGTCCTTGAATGAGAATTATTTGACTTGCAGAAGATTATCAGTGTGTAATAAAAAACAAAAGAAGCACTAAATACTTTTGGACTACAGTTGTGCCTAACTGTTTTCATACCCTGACAGAGAGAGAGAGAGAGAGAGAGTGTGTGTGTGTGTGTGTGTGTGTGTGTGTGTGTGTGTGTGTGTGTGTGTGTGTGTGTGTATCTCAGATAGTATAAATGATAACACTTGTCCATCACTCATGGTTGGTGATTGGGTAAAGCCATTTATCATCAAGCCAATGTTTGTTTTTTATATCATATGAATACAGAAAATGACCCTGAAAAAATGGATCCTGGTCCTTAGTCACCCTTTTCTAGGTCCAAACATCTTTTGTTGTCCGTGACTTCAAATGGTGTTTTTCTTTCTGGGACTCTGGTAGTTTGTCCTAAAGTTGAAGTGGTAGCAGCTGGCTGTTTCTCTTTCTCTGATATTATTGAGCAGAGAACCTCTCACAGCAGTGGTGTTCTGTTGATAAATACGTGAGTGAGTAATGACTGGAGGACCCAGGGAAGTGTGGCGGTTTGGCGAGACCGACAACTGGATGGTCCAATAGTTGGTTTCAGTCTGAAACGTCTTACTGGCGGACGTTTTTAGACAAACATAAAAAAAACTCCTTTATTAATTTTATTATTTTTAAAATCTCCACAATATATTCATAGCTATATGATGTTAGAACATTGTTAAGAGGCGTAAAAATAAATGTTTTAAGCTAATTTGTTTTCAAACTTGCTATCGCAGTATTAACATAACTGGGAGTTGCTTAGGTTAATTAGTCGCTGTGGGAAGATATTAATGTTTCTATCACACGTTATCATAAGGCAGCTAATTATTAGTTACAGCAAATTATTTAGGTCTGCATTAATAAAAAAATTGTGGGGTTGAACTGTTCAAAACAAAATATATTTTTTAAAGCAATAGTTGTGAATTAAACAGATAATTGTGATCAAATCATAACCCATGATTTCACTGTAAAAATGACATATTTCTGCAACCTCATTATCTGCATCTGTTATGGAAATCTGTTTATTTATATTCTGACCCTTTTTTTTTGGAGTTAATTTTTATGGAAAAATGTCTGAATACCAAAAGCTGACTTTGTCTAGCCTAGAAATCTAGACAGACAGTAGCCTAGAAGCAAAAGGATTTTGCTCTGCATGTCGGTCTAGCCACACTTCACTGGAGCCTCAGCAGGCCCGAACAGTCTTGTGTCTTGCAAATCACAAAGTTCTATCGGTTCGGTTGGCAGGATGATGTGATGGAGCGGCGTAACAAAGATGGCGGCGGCTCCTCCTGCTAACAAAAAGATATTATTAAACCCATGAAAAACACACCGCTGCACTTCTCAAATGACACAGGGAGTAAATAAACTGTTAGGTCACATGTATAGACGTAATCTACATAGATATGAAATTGCATCGCTGCAATAGACTTTTATTTTGAAAATTACCGGAAATTTTACACTGAAATTGTGTGTGATTACCTATCTAGCCCTATGTTAACTGTTGAAATTGACACATCCCAGAAGTGGCTTGCGACAACAGTAGCACCCGACCCTATCTTTAGCGGCGCGGCGTGCCGCTTCTAGGAAGCGTCTGGTTGCGGCTGGTTTGAATCACCCCCACAGACTGTAGTGGATTCTATTTGAAGCAGCGGTGAGAGTTGCTTTTCTATTTAAATAATTTTACATTTAATTTGTCCAGTTATTGATTTATTAAATTACATTTATTCTGTCAGTGGTTACAGGATTCAAGATTTGAAATGATTTCCATCAAGTTGGTTGCACTGAAGAGCTTCAGACAGAAAGCACTCATGCCTCAGATGAAGTTTTTGTCTTTTGATAAAGTTTTGCTGCAACCCCGCAGCTGTGTCCTCTCAGAAGAGAAATACCAGATTGTTTATTTGTGAATGCAGATGGTTGATTGACACTCAAATTAAAAATTACTTATTTGTTTCTCAGGGAAGATTTCAGAGCCATCTGGGCACGTGCAAACAGAGCAGGGGTGAGTGGGATGGTGAGGTGGGGAGGCACAAAGGGCTCAGTAATAGGTTCATTATAGAGAATGAATGCTGCGCTGATGGGAGGAGAGGCAAATTAATGAGCTGTGTTTACTTTGTTCCTGCAGCTTGTTGATTCACTCTTGTTAAAAGGATATTTTCTACGAAGGCGGCCTCTGAAGAATGAGGTTTATCTCCAGAGTTAAGAACGATGTGGCTCCGATTGTTTCGCCCTCCAGAAATCTTGCACCATAATGACTCATGAATCAGATGCGTGGGAGTTCAATTCTCTTCTCTGAATCAAGGTTGTTCACAGAAGTCAGTACTAAAATTCGCATTAGCGTTCAATTAGCAAGTACTTCAAAATGATTTGTTTAGAAATAGCAGCCAACTCCTTTAGTGATTTATTGGAAAGTTTCTGTTGCTCAAACAATTTTGTGTTATGTTTTATTACCAAGACCTTCTATCATAGTTGAATTGTTTTAAACCATCTTTCAAATAGCGGAGCAGTCATAAGGAATTACTTTCTAAGCCAAAGCAGATGGCTTTCTGCAACCTCTGTTCATGTTTTCTATAGGACTGATGAGCTAACCACTAGTTGGCTACAGCTGCCACCTTAAAGGAACACTTGGCAGTTTTGGCTTGTTTTTAGCACCCCCTAGTGTTCATTAGCGAAAGCAAAAGTGAAACTTATCTCCTCTCTGTGCATTTGTCTTTTTAACACCTTACTCTAACTGCAGAAATGTCTCCTCAGCCTTCATTAGTGTCTACAGGAGCGGTTCATCACTAAATCAAACAAATCAGCTGTGTTGATGATCTAAAACATGCAGGAAATATGCTGAAAGCAGACTGCAGCACCAGGCATGTCGGCTCCACTTTACTAAGTCCAGCAGGGTGCGGCCCGCCACTCTGAAGTTGCAAGTGCGGTATTCTGGCCACAGAGGGCGGTGAGGTCTGAGTGACATTTCATCAACCCTGTAAAGGGTCATTTTAGCACATACTGGCTTAAGAACATTTTGTTTTTGTAAACAGAATCAGCTGAGATGATAAACTGGAGCGATGCGGTGCTCAAGGAGCTTCTCTCTGTTAGATCTGCAGCTCAGATCATCTGACAGCTCACAGGGACGGTGGAGCACACACACCTGTAGCTGACTGGGGAAAAAAAACTTAAGGAGCGCTGCTTCGATCGCAATAAAAAGCAATTTATGTCCAAAATACACGGAAGTCCGCGACAGCGTAGAGACCGCCCCCATACCTCCTTTATGCCGCCATCACGTAATCTTTTATAAAACTGACATGATTGCGCAACATTACCACCACGGTCTGAGCTCTTATAAACGACCTTATGCTCCCAGATGCCGCCTCGACATTGCGGCAAATTGGCGGCATTGTTTTATAAAAGAGGCTTTAGTTATTCATGCTGTTATTTCATAAACCTTTACACCTCTCTTATATATGCATTACACGTTATTTTGGTGGAAATGGTGGGAAATTCCTGCTGCACTTGACCCCATCAAAAACCACAGAATTAATGTAAATTCCTGTGTAAAGTAAAGTTTATGACAGTGTAAAAGTTTATAAAATACTAGAGCAATGTTGAAAATGTAGTTTTTTTTAGCTGTTCAGTCTTAGCTGGTGTATACTAGCTGTTAGCTTATCAGTCCAGAGGAATAGAACAGAAGCGGTCCAGGAAACTTTCTTACAGGTAAGACCATAACTATGTATAACTTTTATATAAAAACACAGGAAAATCCCTTTTAAAGATGATAATATCCTTACTGTACTTTCCTTATGTCTCTGGCCTGTTTTTCTTCTTATTGTGTGCTGCAAAGACAGGATGTGCATCTGATGCGTATCAGCTGTTGAGGATGTAAACACGTTAAGTAATGGGTCATTACGTTGGAGGAACAATGTCCAGAGGATGGCATTTCCTGCTTAATGTGGTCAAAGCGTTAAATCGGTCAAGAACAATTGTGTTACGGAAAGCAAAGCATGAAAACACCACCGTCAAGACACTTGGATGTTCATTTTTTATTTTAATTAGTATAAAGTAACATGCAAGAAGTGTCAGAAAAAAACAACTTATTCAAGAATCGGGGAACTTATAGAAAGACTTTGTCTAAATCTAAACCAAAACAGCTGTTAGTTGAGTCGTTTATGTAAAACCTTTTTAGCAGCAGACTGTATTACTTGCTCTGGACTTCTAGTATGTTGTTTGTTTTCCACTTTTATTTGCCCTCATTTCACTTAAATGTTCACTTCCCTAATTGAAATTCCAGCCCAAGTTAGGCTGAGCAGCTGTTGATTTCAGGGCAGAGAGGTGAATTCATCTTTGACTTTGATGGGCAGCAGAGCTGACCTGCCTGTGGTGAAAAAGGTTGGATGATTTTTTACTGTCAGTCTTTCTTTAGTTACAGTTTTTACCGGATCTCAGAGCCGTGGCTGAGTTTAGCACTTCCCTTTCTGTACCATAACTCAGTGAAGATGTTTTAGTCGTCTGACTGATGTAACTGTGGCCTGCTGCTGCTGCCTGATGAAGCATTTGCTGTTTATTGTCCAGAAATCGGTTCATGTTTTGGACAGAGACTGTCGTCTTCAAGCAGGCGAGTGTAATATTGATGTTTCACTTTCACTTCTAAAAGCTGACATGTGCCATTGCTGAAGGTTCTTTCTTTCTGGCCTCTTTTCTCTTTGCTGAGGGGAAGTAGGTTACAGAGAGCCACTGAGCAGCAGCATGACAGATGGTGGGCAGGAACATGCAAGGAAAATACATCATAGTGTTTTATCAACAGCCTTCAAGTCTGAAAACCTTAGTTTAACTCTTCTTTCTTTTCCTGGCAGCAAAGAAATTCAGATTTTATCTCTATTTTTAAAAAGGGCATGAGATCAGACATTTTGTAATATTTTTGAATGTCAGCAGATACACGATTAAACATACTAAGATGTAGTTTGCCACAAATTAGTAGCGATGCACCAGAGCTGGTTCTGATTTATGATTTTTATACAATTCTAACTTGCTGATCCAGATTTTGGCCAATTATAATATATTTTCAGGAACTATAGATAACAGCACACAATACATTGATTATTTTATTTATTATTCTTGCCTAAATTGCAAATTTGACCATTTCCAATAATAGGTTATCACAATCAAAAGATAAGAAAAAAGCATTCGCTTACTACAAAGTAAATTTGGATATATTTGTATTGGTCACAGATTAAATCGGTCTCCTGCTTTTTAAGATGTCGACCTGCTATTGCTGACCCAAACGGTTTCTGTGCACAACCAAAATCCTGAATAATAGCAACTAAAGTGTTGATGAAACCACCGTGCTCATAAATGCAACAGCTGCTCCATGATTTTTGCTTGTGTTGGCATGTAAAATGGTCGGTGAGAAAACAGAAGTGAGAAAATGTGATTTCTTTCCCACCACGCAGCAAATCACAAGATAAACACTCATTCATGTGTCAGCGGCTGTCTTCCTGTCGACTGAATGTACTGCTGCTCTGTCGCTCAACTGAACAAAACAGACAAAAGGCCTGCCTACCGTGGAAAAACAATCCAAACACTCACAGGGCTGATCTATATATAAACACTGTTGGATTTAACCTGCATATGTCACTGCTGACATGAACCGCTGGGACTTTTAGGACGTGTGAAAGCCCAGACATGATCTACCGTCTCATATCGTCTAACTTTCACAGGTGTGTCTGAATGAAGTGGACAGGAACGCTGATGCAACAGCGCTCCTTTTAATGAGTAAACGTCACCACTTCAGTACGATGGCATAGGCTGGTGCTGTCGCTCTAAAGGCTCAGACTAATTTTGCTGCTCCTGTGTTAAACTGTTGATTGTAAATTATATTTCACGTACTGTTGCAGTCTTATAAAGTGGAAAAATGGCTGCTGCAGAAATGAGTACATTCAATTCAAACAGTTTGAGTTTTATCGATACTATAAAACAGCATGAGTATTTTATAGTAAGTAGTTTAGGATTAGAGCTGTGCAGTTACTTAAATTTGGTATTTCAGCTTCGCCTCTGATCACTAAACAGGCGTGCTCTTATTTTGTCAAGCCTTCCAAATGATGTGCATTTCCACCCTGCTGCACTGTAAACTCATGTGTTTGACTTAAGATGGCAGAATGGAAGCAAAACACACTGATGGTGAATGACTTGCATAAAAAAGTGCATCTATTATCTTTAATTAGCCTTTCACCAGCCCCGCCCCCAAAACGGCTATTGTCCAACCACACATCATAGCAACTGTTACTGTCCGACAACTTCAAACAAGATGGTGAAGCTAAGCATTAGAGTAGTCGTGTCTCCTTTGTTGCGTATTGTCAGAACCTCCTCATCGAGCTCAACCAGCAACAGCCAAGCATGAGTGCTCACCGCCCGCGGCTGGGCGGAGGTCCGCCTCCCAGACTATCCAAAGGGCTCACTCACCTCTCACTCACTCAGTCATCGTGTGTTCTTCATGCTCCTCCTGGTCCATGTTCCATACCAGTCCCCGAGTAAACCTTACTCACGAACCAACCAGCCTAACTCCACAGCCACGCCACTTGACTCCTCTTGGTCACACCGCATCCCCGCCTCGGATCCACGCGTCCCTGGACCCCGCCTCCTTCCAAACTCCCAACTCCTTGATCCCTGCTACGCTTCGCTCAGCGAAGCCAACACATATTTTTATATTTTGAATATATCCCTCCACTGCATTTGTAACCCTTTTTGCTTCGGTCTGGATGATATTGCGGAGGAATTGCTCCAAAAAATGTTGCTGACACGCATCTGTCTACTTCTTTCCATCGCGCAATCTGCCGAGCTGGTCAGTGTTTGACCCACTGGTTTGTCGGACTTGGCAACAGTAACTAAGTGGGGCGGGGCTCGGCGAAAGGTCAGTTATGATCCCATGTGCTCTGTGACATGATATTTTTGTTTTCCTGGCATCAACACATCTAAAAAAATCATAACACATTTTTACGTGCACCTTATTCCTGCTTGGACATCCAGGCTCCCATAGCAGCTCTTCTCTACTTCAATAGCAACGCTCTCTGTTCATGTTCTCTTTGTGTGATGGATCGATTGCTAACCCTGGCTTTCCTCCTGATGAGTAAGCAATGCGTAATGTCTGCGAAGCATAATACACAGCTAATAGCTGCCGTTATAGTCAATGGGTTCATTTACACCAGCCGCAAAGCAAGGCGTATTGTATGTGTCTCTGAAGTGTAACGTTAGCCTAGTGAACTAGACCAAATTCTGGCTTTGCAGAGTTTGGTCTAGGCACGCTTCATTGGAACCCTCGCAGCCTGCTCCGCTGCTGTGGCTGTCCAATCACAGCTCGCTATAGTTTTGGTTGGGCCAATCACAGCGCTCTATATTTTGGGCCAATCACAGAGCGAGAGTAGCCGATGACGTCAGCGCTGCAGCCGTGAACCCAAGCAACATGGCGGCAACTCAGGAACCACGTTCGTTTGAAACGGCTTTGTCATCAACATTGGATTATTTAGACTCCAACGTGCGTAAGTCTGTCGGCTATACTTAGCAGCTTCTTATTTTTATCAAACAAAGTAGTGCAATGTCCCAGTACACCTGATATTCACATGTTTCATACAAAAACGACAGAAATCATTGATGTTAGACGCCATTGTTGCCTCTCGCTTTTCCGTCGCTGTGGTTACGTCACGTTGTTCGTTACTCTGATTGGTCCTAGCGCTATCCAATTGCGTGCTGACATTTTGAAAGACAACCGTAGATCCCGCCTCACGACTGAGGGCCGTCAATGGTTCGTGGCCAGACTATATATTCACATATATAGGATGGCTTGCCAGGCTAGTGTAATGTCGCTTCACTCTGCTAAATTAGTAAAATCTGTAGCAGGAAAATATATTACGGGTTCTTTCTCAGTTATTTGTTCCTATTATTTAGTTTTATTCTTTCTGCATTTGCATTGTAAACAATCAAAGTTTTGCAGGGCTGTTGGATTGTTTACAAACGGTGTGCATTGGCGCTGTGGGAGGCGTTTGTAGGTGTTTGAATATATTATCATAACTGTCTGAACAGATCCTCTGAGGATTAAAAGAAAGCTTCACCCCAAACTTTTTGTTTCAAAGTGATCAATTTGAAAAAACATGATTCATTTGAGAAAACAAAAGTATTACAAGCCAGAATAAAGAAATTTCTTTTAGTGATAATAGATTTTTCATGTAACAAACGGCTCTAACTCAATCTGTGATTGTCTCTTTTGAGGTTTTCTTTTTTTTCATGAAGCCCACATTTTAAAACGATGTCATCCTTAAAATTATCTTTGTGTTTTTGTCAATTGGTTTGATTAAAATACCAGAATTAATTGCAAAAGCCTTCATCTCAGCTTTTTTAATAATATTTTACGCTAAATAACATGTTCACTTCTAAACTAGAGCAGCTTGTTAAGTGAATAAATCAAAAAGTGGTTTCTTTAAATCAATTTTCATTGTTTTTATTTTGAATAGTTGAGATCATCAAATCTTCTCTGCACAGATGTTGCTGCAGCCATCCTACCTGTAAGGCTGAAGAGAGAATTAAAATATTCAGCAGGCTGGAGGATGATGGAGGGGACACTTGTTAATTTGAGGCAACCCTTTGCTCCTGTCTTTCCTCTCTCTGATCGACTTTGACAGGTGCGTTAGCTAATTGCACAAGTAGTTGCTGCTGGAAGATGATTTGATTTAATTGACCTGTAATTAAGAATCCCATTAACAATTTTAATTTCTACATGACTGAGCCTCAACATGATTAATAATCAGGATGCAGAGAGGAGTACGTATCTGTTCTTGTTTTAATGGATTGAAGCTTTTAGACATATTGACCTTTTGTACTATTCTGCTGCAATTATAATCATCATAAGACTTCAGAGGGCAGTACACTCAAGTACCAGTATATGAATGGATATGTGAGAATGAAGCAATGGACAGGGAGAGAATCAGATATTCAAAACTGGTGTAAAGCTGAGAAAAGTAAAGTAAAATGTGGCTTGGAAATTTCTAACCTGCATCCTTTAACACCCAGTTCTAAGAAAGTCTGGGTGGCACCGCGACTTCTGCATTTATTTGGGGTCATAATATTTAATCATTTTAAGCTTTTTAAAGCTTCATCACTCTTTGGCTGTGATAATTAACCCTATAATCCCCAAATGGTTTTCTTAGGTTTTTAAGAGTACTCCTTACCTAACAGGATTAGTACATTCCTCAAAAGACTCCCATATTGAGTCCTATGTCTTACCCCTACTTCACACTGGATGCATCAGCGGCGCAGAACGGCAGCAGAACGGTTTACTCGCATTCTTTGCTGCACGCCAATACACACCTGTAGAGTCTCTGCTGCGGAGCAGCTTCTCCGCCAGGCTTGTGAGATAACAAAATCCCTTCAAAGGTCACAGCTGTTTATGCCATCCGCCATTAAACCAAAAAGAAGCAGAAGAAGGAAATCACGTTTGATATCACTGATGTCATATTTAATGTTGTTCCTTTCCACTGCCAGGATTAAAGCCATGAAAAACACACGGCTGCACTTCTTGAAAGATGCTGGGACTAAATAAGCCGTTAGGTCACACATATTTATGTAATCTACTTAGATATGAAATCGCGTCTTTGCAATAGTCTTTTATTTTGAAAATTACCAGATGTTTTACACTGAAATCTTGTGTGATTTCCTGTCTAGCCCTATGTTAATTATGGAAATTGACGTGTCCCAGAAGCGGCTCGTGGCAGAAATGGAACCCAATCCTGATTAGCTCAGGAGGTAGCGCGGGTTGTCCAGTAAATGGAAGGTTGCAGGTTCGATCCCGGCTCCCACCAGAGAATGCTGCTGTTGTGCTCTTGGGCAAGACACTTAACCTGCCTTGCCTGCTGGTGGTGGTCAGAGGGACCGGTGGTGCTGTACGGCAGGCCCCGCCTCTGTCAGTGCTCCCCAGGGCAGCTGTGGCTACATTGTGGCTCATTATCACCAGTGTGTGAATGTGTGTGTGCATGGGTGGATGACTGAGTGTGTTGTGAAGCGCTTTGGGGGGTTGTAGAACCCTAAGAAGGTGCTATACAAACAGAGGCCATTTACCATTTATCTTTAGCAGCTCGACACGGCACGGCACAGCGCAGCATGCTGCTTCTAGGATGTGCCTGAAAACCTCCACGCCACGGCCGGTTTGGATCAACCCAGACTATGTGTTCCATTTCAAGCAGCGACGTTCAGCGCTGCTGCCTCCAGTGTGACGTTGGCTTGTTTTATTGGTGTATAATTACATAATTGTTTAACATTAGGTCATAATCGTTTAATAGTTGGGCGATAGTGGCAGAGGAGTTAAGTGGCCGCCTTGCAATCAGAAGGTTGCAGGTTTGCATCCCACTCAGTCTGTCGCTGTCGTTGTGTCCTTGGGCAAGAAACTTAACCCGCCTTGCCTGCTGGTGGTGGTTGGAAGGACTGGTGGCGCCTGTATACGGCAGCCTCGCCTCCGTCAGTGCACCCCAGGGCAGCTGTAGCTATAATGTAGCTCATCCCCACCAGCGTGTGAATGGGTGGATGACTGATTGTGTTGTGAAGCGCCTTGTGGGGTTGTAGAACCCTAAGAAGGCGCTATACAAACACAGGCCAGTTAACATTTTTATATTTTACTATTATTTAATGTTTCAGGGTTTACAAGGGTCTTTGGTACAATAGTAGTTTCAGTTGTAACTCATTTTCTTCCAGCTTGTCAAAGCTCACGAATATTCCACCTTAACTTATAATCTGTTCTGTTTCTAGTTAATAGGTGGTTTTATCCTGGCTGTCGGCATCTATGCAGAGGTGGAGAGACAGCGCTACAAGACCCTGGAAGGAATGTTCCTGGCTCCGGCTATAATCCTGATCCTGCTGGGAATTGTCATGTTTATCGTCTCACTCGTTGGAGTCGTGGGCACACTGAGAGATTATATTCCTCTACTGAATGCGGTGAGTGTTTGGCATCTTTTTCCAAAGATTTATCTGAATTTCTTGGTCATATAAAGAACATTAGAGCTCATATTTGAATAATAATTTAGTATTTCTGCACAGCAATTTACAGTTGATACTTTATTTTTGGAAGATGGGTGCATATTTTTTTATCCATCCAACCTACTTGTGTCATCGCTCTGGCCAGATAAATCAATCCATCTCTTCTCTGATGAGCAACGTTTTTGTAGTTTTAATTTCTTGCAAACCCTCCTAACGTATTTAGTATTAGAGTTTTTGAAACTACGAATCAGACAGCCAAGGGAAACCAAAGGTGTTGCATTTTTAGGCTGCTCCCCAAACTCTCCAGGATAAAAGTGGCCCATTTTTACCCCGACCCCTCTGCATGGGGGCTTTTTACTGAAAAGGGGTATTTTTCAAGGTTAGACCAATGACTGAAGAAAAGACGTAACAAAACGTTGCTGGCTCTGAATCTGTGTGTGTGTGTTTCTATATGTTTCACACCCAGCAGGAGAAAAGAAGCTGTGCACTCTGATAGAAACATCAATAAGGCACCCTGTCTTCAAATGGTTCTTTCCTCCTCTAATGACAGTTTGGAAATTTCCCTGCATCTTTTGGGAGCCGGGTCTAAGGATGGATCTTGTGCAATAACTCTGCTCCAGAAAAAGAGAGTTCAAAGACATGATTGTGAGGCAGATAGCGACTGGACGTTATTGTCCATAAGGGTTGCAAAAAAACAACTTCTGCTAACAACTTTGAATCATTTAGGAGCGTAAAGGTTTTGTTCAGTTTTAGGATAAAAGCTTGTCAGAATGTGCACAATACGTTTAGTTTGGTAGGAAGAGATTATATTTTTGACATAAGTGTAAATAGTTTAGCTAAACAGCAAGTTATAGCCTCATAAACAGTTTTATTTTTCAATGATTAAAAATAGTTATAATAACAAATATTAGTATTCAAGTTTAAGAAGAAAAATTCATTGATAACAGATGATTTAGGTGTTTATTTTAGTGGCGCATCTGGTTGTTTAATCGTGCTCTGATGCTTCTATGGCCATAATATCAGCTTCTAGCTGTGTTTTTGTGAGAAAAAATAACATTCAGGCAGCCCACCTTGGTAAATTAGTGCAGGTAAAACACTAATAAATACATTTGAAAACAAATCGTACCTTTAGTTTACCTCCTCGCATTATTAGAGTAACACATTTTAATGTTTTGATGGTATGATGTCATTTCCTGTCATGTTTACAAATATTACTGCACATCATACAGATTTGTTTACTTTAATAATATTGAGCGACACAATTTCAATCTGTCAGTGTGCATTTTGGTATTTTCCATTAATTATTATTAATCCAAGGTGTGAAAAGTGAATTTTTCATATTTCTGTACAGTTTCAAGGTGTAGTTAACTTTTCCTTTACGGAAGTTGAACATTAATCAGAAGAAATATACTGTAGTATATTTTAGTCGACTAAAATTAAAACAAATTGGCCGACTAAATTGTGACTAAAATTAAAAAGAATTTTAGTCAAAAGACTAAATAAAACTTTCTGTCAAAATGAACACTGTCTGCTAGTCCCATTATTTACTCCACGGAGCAGCTTCACCTCTGGGAGGAGAACTGGACTCGACTCATCTCCTTCCTTTTAGCCGTTTTTGTTGGATTAGTCTCAGGACTTTGATTTGGTCATTTCAGAACATTAACTTCATCCTCTGATACAACAACTTGTGTGCTTTGGGTTGTTGTCTCGCTGCATGACCCACTTTCTCTTGAGATTCACTTCACATGTGAAGTCCTGATATTTCTCAATTCACTTCACTTTTGTTCGTGTGACGGCAGCTCACTAGGAAAACCGCCTCGGGGGTCTTTATGCTAAAGAAACAACAGACTTCATTTGAGTCATGAAGCATGGAGGGATAGGGGGAAGGCCATCGTTTTAACAGGTGCCTGTTTGGTTTCAAATGATCAAGTTTAAATTCATGAGAGTACATTCATTCTGTTTATAATGTAACTCCTTGTGAACACATGAAGTATTGTACGTGTAGTACCAAAATACTTCATGTTGAATTGTATCTAATCTGCAGTATTTTGATTGTTAATCATCCTAAAGTTGCATTATTTACATTTTATCATAGATCTTTTTATAATCTATAAGTGTTTAATTTCTCTGCTGTGTGTTTTGTTCCAGTTCATGTATACTTTGACAGTGTGTCTGATTCTGGAGCTGCTGGGAGGAGTCCTGGCTCTGGTGTTTCGTAACCAGGTGAGATGCGTAAAGTCTTAATTAGTTATCCTTTCATTTTCATTTCCACGACCTTATTAGACGCCCAAGGTGCCAGACAATGCAACAAGCAACAAGAAGTACATGTAAAAAAACAGCCATAAAAACATAAAGCCTAATAAAAAGGCCATATTACATGACTTTTCAGATGCCTTAAATATTGAAGTGCTCTGATTTGAAAGTCAGAAACTGACCCCCCTCCCCCGCTACACCAGATTGTGACTGGCAGATGTGAGCGGTCAAAGTGTCACATCTTAATTCAGTCACCTTCACTAATCAGTTTCCTTTCCCCAGCTGCCTGATGGCGGCTCATTGGTGTCACAAAGACCGAACAAATCTGATAACATGACCCCATCCACCTCATTAAATGACCTGTATTTGATATAGTGTCTTCTGGAGTCCTAGAACCCCCCAAGGTACTTTACAACACAGTTACTCACACATTCACACCCTGGTAGTGATGCGCTACATTGTAGCAACACCACCAGCAGGTAAGGTGGGTTAGGTTTCTTGCCCAAGGACACGACAGCAACAGACTGAGCGGGGCTCAAACCCTCAACCTTCCGATTACAGGGCAGACACTTAACTCCTCTGCCATCATCACCCACACACACTAACAACTTATTTCAAATGATTTCTTTCTGCTGACAGACGGTGGATTTACTGAACAGGACCATCAGGAAGGGCATAGTGAACTACTATGATGACCTGGACTTCAAAAACATCATGGACTATGTTCAGAGGAAGGTAAGCTACTGTAATTACTTTACCTGATGCAACATTTCAAATTTAACTGAGGGAAACAAAACAAATCCCTTTAAACAGGTAAGAACATGCTTGTGTTCACACTTCAAACTGGTTTGCAGATTTGTTGGGAAAACCTGCACCACGGGTATTTAGACCTTCACAGCACGTTGTGTACAAAAGTGTTCAGAGCTGCAGCTGCACACCTGCTCACTGTCTCACACACACACACACACACACACACACACACACACACACACACACACACATGCACGCACACAGACCACCTGACCTCTCTTTTCCAGCTTTATAAAACACTCAGGTCTGCAGAGCCCAGAAGCAGCCCGCTAACTGATCACACATTGAATCTAAACTGCAGCACCAACAAACCCCACTGATTGGCACAAAAGTGAAGACAAATGCTCCCTCCCTCTCCAGGGAAGTTTAATGAAGAACGATGTAGCGTGACCAACACCTGTACCTATGGGAGCTTTCATTAAATGGTCATCGAGAGCCATTTTAACCCAGACGGGATCATTTGTGTCAAAAACCATGAACCTTAAAAAACCCACACTCATGCATTTGTTTTAAGCTCAGGAGGTTAATTCCTGTAACAGCAGCATCTTTCTCAGCGTGATAAGTGGCGAGCACAATGCTGTAATGACTCCAGACTCTGCTCTCGCCTCGCTCGCTGCTGCTGAGAGAAATTAAGCGAACCATTGAGACTGTTGGTAGGAAAGCATTCAGCCAAAAAACAAACTTCTCCTTTGATTTGCAATTGTTAACTAGGTTGATTGAATCATTGGAGTCTTTTAGCACGAAACTTTTAAATAAGTTTTTAATTTACTGTGAAACGGGAAGAAGCCTTGTTGAGCAAAACTAAAACAGGGTGGTTGAAACTTCTTCCAGAGGGAGATTTAACTTTGCTTATTTTGCTGTAAACTTGTGCTGAGAGAAAAATTACAAATATTTAAACAATACCAAAAAAAAAGCAGATGTTTGTCTTCAGGCCATGTTCAACACTTACAGACTAAAGCTGTTTAAAATGGTCTGGACAGAAATGTTGGATGAATTTTTTTCATTCTAAAGACGCAAAGAAGAATCAAATCAATGTTACAAACAGAAATGTCCAAATTTCAAACCGTTCCAAATCATCATGCCATAGTTTTAGTTTGAAACCAGCAGTTAAAATAAGGATCTGCTAAGCCAAGTGCATCACCAGTTCACTACCAACTATACCGGGTTGGAACTTTTACAACAGCACCATAAGATCTTCTGCAAGTCTGCCTAAATTTAAAGTGTCCAACAAAACATTTTTCGACTCCTAGCAAACAGTTTACGTGTTTAAGAGCTGAACAAACAGTGGTACAAAGGTCGTAGTGATGATTCAAAGTGAGATATCAGCCAGAAGTGGTGAGAGTCTGTGTAGACATTCGCCTCTGCTGCTGAAATGAATACTTAGAGATCAGCCCCCAGTTTCCCACTGGTGCAGGTCAGAGACAGAAACCACGCACACAGGAAATGATTCTTCAGTGGGTTTTCTGATTTCTGGTTCCAGTTTCATTCTCACGTAGAAGAATCTTTGACCCCCATTAGGAGCAGAAATAACCCTTAGATAATTCCTGCTGGCTTTATGATGCGTTTTGGTTTTTCTTTTGTTTTTTTAAGTGTAGCATCTTTGGGGTCATAAAATCCAGATGATGATTAAATCAAATCTCAGATCTACTCTAATGAAACAGGTGTTGGTCATTATAAACATTTAAGTGCATTTGTCCTGCAGACTAAAGCAACGCTGATAATTAGTGGAATGTTGAGTTTCAGTCTGATGTTTGCAGTCGTTGCATGCACCTGATAAAATATACAGATTAGAGTGTGTGTGTGTGTGTGTGTGTGTGTGTGTGTGTGTGTGTGTGTGTGTGTGTGTGTGTGTGTGTGCGCGCGCACAGGCACTATCTGCTCCCGTTCATTTTGCTATTGGGCTGAATATTTATTTTCATGTTTTGTTTTGAATTAAATTGTAATAAAAAATTACCACTAATTAAAATCATTCCATCAAATTTCTTATAGCTGAATTTAAAAACGTCTTAATGTTTGCATGCTTCATGGTAGTCTGTGAAGATAAGAGCTTTGATCTGACGTATATAACTAATCAATAAACCAGAGGTGTAAAAATGGCAAGATTGTTTTCTTGTCACATGACTGGTTAAGATCCACTCAAACAACTCAGACTAATGCTTTTTATCATCATTATTGTTCCATTTCAGTTTAACAATTTTTTAAACGTTTTTTTTGGCATTCATCATTACTCCACATCATCCTAATCTAAGATTATATTTTAGCTGAGTGTGTCAAGTCAAGTACGTTAGCCTGTAGGTATGGTTCAAATAAACTTATCTGACTTGATAAAAGAAGTCAGTATCTTACCTGCAGCAGACAGAGGGATATCAGCTACTCAAGAGATTATTTAAATAATCAAAAGTAACAAACTAAAAATCATGCAGCCATTAAAGTGAAATCTATTGTAGAATCCATTGCTGCATAGTTTTTGTTTCAGGACGTGTTACAGACGTAAAACAGCATTCAGTTGAGCTCCTATGAGATTACTATAGTTTGAGTTGTTTTAAATGAACAAGCTGTTAGCTCGAATTCTTCTCGATTCCCTAAACTGAGATCTCTGCTTTCTACTCAGGTAAGACAGTAACTGTCGACATCTACTTTTAAAACGAATCCACCTTAAAAACCTGTGAGAGAAACCCTTTAAAGGTTGTTGTCATTAGTTTTTCACAACCAGATTGCCTAACTTTTTTCTGCACTTCAACTTATTCAAGTTTTTTGCAAGTTTTGTTTTCTGGTCTCTTTTGAGGCTATAGGGCGAATATTAAAATACTCCTGACTGATTTCATGTAAAGGTTAATCTGGTATGTTTTAGGGATGTAAGAAAATATCAATATGGCAATATATCGTATATAATACTTTTTCCTGTGATACTATATCAATGTTCAAAAGCCGTGTATCGAATTTTTGGAAGAATTGACGTACATGCAACAAAAGACTTAATATTTGATTGAAATATTTTTGTGTTCCATTTGTACTGAAACAACTCAAAATGTTGTTATAGCTGAATGCGGGGTTGCTAAAAAGAACACTGCTTGAAATATTTGATGAAGCTTTAAAAAATGTGCTCCTAACATCTATTAGGTATTCATCAGCATTAATTAGATGGAAATAATGTCAATTTCCAGAAATTAATTTCCAGCTGACATTTCACTGAGCCTCAGGATTCTGAAGGAGACGTGACCTTTATCTCTGCAGCAATGCCTGGGTCCATTTTTCAGCACAATGGAAGGCAAGAAGGGGCAGAATTGGAGTTTAATTATTCAAAACAGTTGTTGCAATATTGGCGACTGCTGGGTCTAATTGCAGGACATTCATTTCCTTCATTAGAGAAACTTTTACAACTTCCAGCCCCCTGCTTCATCACCTGTGGAAGAAACACAGTCTCGCCACATTGAAATTTTGTTCTGTGAAATTATGCATTTGATTTTTATTTTTACTTAAAATACACCAGCAAATATTTCATCTGTAAAAATATAACTGCAGAATTCCAACTTCAAAAATTCAACATCAGAAATTTAACAACAAATGAGGAAAAGCAAGAAGACATATTTTCTATAATCACTGCATCAAGTTATTTGCTGGAGCAAATAAAACACATATTGTATCAAGATAATCTAAAAGTGGCTTTTTTGATGACATGCTGCCATGTTTTTATTTATTTTTTGCTTTTATGCTAATATTGATGCTATGTTGCAACATAGTGAAGCTGCAGTCAGCAGAGCTCAAAAATTAGCCATAAGGAGAAAGATGAGTTGACTTTTTTCTTTCACATCATGTGTGCTGCTTTTAGCACTGATGTACTTTATTCTGCATATCCTTGTTAGTCCACAATATTCAGACTGCAGTAAACGTTTTGGCTTATATAACTGCCTTTTTTAAGTAGTTGCATTTTTAGCTGAGCAAGAACTCCTTGGAGAATGTGACTAATCCACCTGTAATCATGTGTTGATTGGCTGAACATGCTCACTCGGCACCCGCCCGTTTAGAAAATGCATTTTCACTGGAAACAACACCTGCTGGTGCTGATGAAGTTTTGCTCATGTTTGCCAGAATGAACCGATGCACAAATAAGTCAGCAGACGGTGAAGTCTGAGCTTTATAGGGTCGATATGGAAAAATACATGATTTTATAAAACGATCCAGGCAAAACATGAAGGGCCTTGAGTGGGATTTAAAGGTGCTGGCCAGACTGCATGAACATTGTGAAAATTCAGTGTAACTACACTTTACCATCCATTTAAAGATAAACTGGGTTTAGTTTTTCATTTTGTTCAGCAATTTTGTCATAAATCATTATAGGAAATCAAAATTCTCTCATCAGTGAAGAACTGTGTTTCACATTGATCACTCAGACATCTTACGAGGGCCTAGCTACTGGTGCTACTCTGTGATTAGCTGTATTTTGTTCAACTTCATGGTCTCAGTGGTTACAGATAATCGCGTTTACAACTGCAGCAAAAAGTCTGAGCTGTATGTCCGAGCCCTGCACGCATTTCTAACTAATGTAGCAACATTAAAGTCATGCAGCTGTTTGTGCGGCGGACCATAGTGAGCTGGAAGGACAAAACTATGCAGTCACAGACAGGAGCTGGTCAGGGCTATTCGCTCAGAGCAGGGGTGCCCAATCCTGGTCCTGGAGAGCTACTATCCAGCATGTCTAAGTTTTAACTGCTTAAATGCACCTGATCTCAATCAGCAGGTGATTAACAGGCTTCTGCAGAGTTTGATGAGCTGCTGCACATGTGATTCAACCACTGAATCAAGCGTGTTGGAGCAGAGAAACCACTAAAATATGCTGGATAGTAGCTCTCAGGACCAGGATTGGCTCATAGGTTTATTGATCTAATAAATAATCTACATATTCCAACTATATATCAATCTGAAACTGTACCGCTCCTTCTGGACTCGTGCTGATATTGAGTCCTTTTAGCCTGACTGCAGCAGCATGGCTAACCGCGTTAGCTCCAGTAGGATAAGAGAAGTCATTCTGGTAAGCTATCGATTAATTTTTTTTCAGAGGTATATCAATATATACACACAGCGGTAAAACTAGCAGCACGTTGTTTTATTTTTCTGTAGATTATTGAATTATAGTTGGACAGAATGATGCAGTAATGTGCAATGGGAGCTCATTTATGAGCGCAGAAATAAAACAAACACAATAAAAGTAAATAAACGGTACAGAGTTTGGTTCTGAGGACGTTCAACATCCTTCCATGTCGGCTTTTCCATCAGCGTCCAGATGGACTTGCAGGTGATCGGAGTCTAACATGCTTGTAAACGTCCGGTTGTGGTTTCCCGTTTTCTGCTAACCGGCTTGCGGCATCTGAGTCAAACAGGCTGGTTGAACTAGCTGCATCCCTCCGGCTCTCCGATCTCCGTTCTCATCGTATTCCAGAGAAAAAAACAATCTGACCCACTAGCAGAGGTTTCAGAAAATACATCTGACTGATGAAACATTGTCATCTGCCATAATGCTAATGCAGAAAAACCAGAGCTGCAGATTGTTTACATTCACTTCCTGAGGGAAGACCTAGTATTGCGTAAGCAGCTGGGCAGCGCTCAGACCGGAAACAATCTTGTTTTTTTGCCGCGCTCTTTAAAAACATCAGATTTTCTTAAAATCCAACCAAGGAAATCCAAACCTTTTTTTCCAAGGTGAGGTTTTAATACTTTTTACACTTGTCATTAAAAGGACATTTGCCTCTGGCCAGTATGTTTAAAAAAAGATCAAAGGTCACAATAATTGCAGGAGATAAAAGTGAATGTTGCAAACGGCAGCCCTTTGGTTCCCAGTCACACAGGCTTGTGCTCATTTAAGTCAGTCATTTACAAAAGAAGACACTGACATATGTGCTGAAATGTTTATTTGGACATTTAGAATTGTATCTATTAATCATCACTAAAGTCAGCCACAGGCTGCTGTCCTGCTGTTATACAATCACAGTGCTGTTAGTGAAGAGTGGATGCAAACAACTCATGTAGTCCTTATGGCTCCTTAGAAAAGCTTTCTGGTCCTTCTAACCTGCAGAGAGCCCTTTGAAGTCTTCAGTCTGAAAACACTCAGACAGCCATGTGCTTTCACAACACACGGATGGGTGGATGTGGCTAAGGGTTGCCAGTTCAATACCAGCTTCTACCCACTTGATTAGGGTAATTAGAAAATGGTCCATTAGCTGTACCCATCCAGCCTGCATGAGAAATGTGATTCATGCAAATCCATAAACAGCTTTAAGAAAAACAAAGCTCTTGTGGTGCTTTTATTTTGAAAATAGGCTCTTTGGTGTTTGTGTTAGCAGCACCCTCCTGCATGTAACAGCACCATAAGTCTCTGCTGGTAATCTGAGTTTATGGAGATTTGAGTCAAATCATTGATAATTTATTAATCCTCGTCTACAATTTTTCCTTATTTTTCTTGTTGCAACGTCTATTAAAGGGGACGAATGTTATGTTCTAGTTCTATGGTCTACACAAAGCATGTTCTTGATGTTCTTTGTACAAAATCCCTCTCACATAAAGCAATCCTTTTCAGTTTCAGTACCTTCTAGAACGAGCTGTTTCAGGGCCCTGTCAATTAAAAACAAGCTGTTTCTGGTCATGGGAGTGGCGCAGAGTAGAGCCGCTGCTTCTCTTGCATCAACAGGTGGTTCTATGCTAATTTTCCTTATTGTGATGTCACAATAAGGGATAATTTGTAACCACTCTCTATGGGCATATAATTCCTGAAACCAAATATTGACAGAAAACAGGTGCATGTTTTTATTCATGTGTTTCTAAAGGCAATAGAGACCCACATGAAAGCACAAAAGATTCAGAAAGTGAGGTTTGCGTAATATGTCCCCTTTAATCAACATTTGGTAGAACTGATTTGATCTCTCCATTACAGACCCAGCTTTGCGTGGTGCCCTTTGGGAAAATGAGTGCACTATGATGATCGGCTGAATCATCCAGTCTTGAGGGTGTTTGTTGTGCTTGGAGAGAAAAGGGGTCAGAAGTGAGCAGATTGTAGTCGAGTTAAAATGTTTCTCAAAAATAAGACTATCCAGACACAACTTTTATCTGAAGGAGTTATGAACCAAGTTAACTGATGGATGAACATAGTTGCTGTCTAAACTGGATGACTGGTAACTATATTCTGGTCACATTTTTTTGCTCCCGATCAGAGTCCGAGTCATTTGATTTTGAGTATCTGCCAATACCGAGTCCCGATCCGATACTTCAGCAAAGCATTAAAATAAGAAGAAAAAGGAAAACCCATCTTAGTTGTCCTTAAAGTGACTGTGTGTATTTTTCCTGGAGATAAGGGGCAGTACATTCCTAAATCATTGCAAGCAAGCGATATTTTTGTGTTTGAGTAAGACCTTACCAACGGATGGCCATTAGGGTCAAAAATCCCTGGGAGTCCATTTTTCAAACGAGTACGTTGTCAGATCGTGCAACCTCCAGCAAAATGACAAGCACATCGGACTCCCGTTCATCACTGGCAACGAGCGAAGAGGTAAACGTTTAAAGCAACAACGTTTATGAATGGCGAAAGTTTTGTAACCGCTTGTTACAAATCTGTAAATGCGTTTTTCCTCACAGGCTCCTGTAGAAGGAAACATTGCGTCTAATATGGCGTCACCCAGAAACTTAGACCCACGCCGATGTATTTTAGACCTGATTTTTATGGTTATATGTTACGAAGCCGCCAATATTTCAACAACTGGACATCATTTAATTCATTTTTAACATTTGGATGGATATTTCCAGAGATTAATGGTAAAAAACTACACATTGTCACTTTGAAGATTATTATATTTATGTATTTCTTTCTTTCTGTATTTATGTCATTTACTTAGTTTATCTGCAAAAAAAAACTTGTTTAGGAAGTACATTGATAAAGTGTTAATATTATAAATATATTTTAAAGTAGTGTTGCTCACATTTCTAATTGTTTACGTCCTGTATTGAGTGCTCCAGATGGCCAGTCCGCCTCTGGAGGGGCCCACTCTGGGCCTCCTTTGAGGGGCCCGTGGGCCCCAGTGTGCTCACTGATGGAACCAACCGAACCTCACAGCTGCATGTTAGGCTGTCTGAATCCCGTCTGCCGTAAATTGTGTGACGTTATGCTGTTTTCATCCAAGAAACGATGAATATTAATGTAGAGGAATTAAATTGAATTAAAACTAAGCCACTGCTATTTCGTTTCTCTCAGAATAAATTTAGAAAGTCGTGTTTGTTGTTTTATAAGGTTAAAGCAGAGCTTTTCCACCCGATTCCGATCCTGTGAAAATCACGTGATCAGATGGAAGCATCTCTATAAGTTTTACAGATCTGTCTAGTGTTTAAAACTCTTGGTGTTTAAGTTGTTTACCAGGGATCTAGCCTGTGCCAGACTCTCTTGCTGAACTGCTCCATCTACGAGACCCGTCTATGATTTATGTTTGTTTTATCCATCCGTCAAATAGAAGGAGGTGTTTTAACACCGACTGGACCGGTCCAAACGCTCCATCAGTCATTGGGTGTGATGGTTTAGCTACAGTGTGTTATAGCTCCACTACAGCCAATTTGTCTTGACAAGAGCCTATTATTCAAAAAAGAGACAAAAATTCATGGATCTTTGTCCTCCTGAATGCATCACTTTCAGAGAACCTTCATCCTTCTGGCCATAAATCTATAGCAATATAAACAGAAATAAATTTAGCAAGTTGCAGCATTAAAATGTTGTTATCAATAAGATAATGTTGTTATAATACAGCTTCTATTTAGCCCATAATCATGTGGTTTAAAAATGGTAAAGTAGAAGTAGTAGTAAAACCAAATAGTTTACATATCTTAAATAGCCTATTTATTTAAGTTTGTCTCAAGTTTTTAACAAAATGTAAAGTGACAGTAACAACTCTAATCTAGTCATTTAAAGACATTCTCACATGAAATATTTACCATAACTTGTAATGAGATACTTGCAGCAATCTGAGGAGTCTGTGAATGAAGTAACAGTTTGATTATGTACCAAAGTACTTTATGATTTGCTGTTTGTGTTTAAAATGTTGGTGTTTTGACAGCAGAAAATAGAAGATTTGTGCCTAAAATATTATTTCAAAGTTGTCACCATGGGATGGGATACATGGGAATAATAGTTGCTGTTGTTGTTGCATTAGCGAACAGATCAATAATGTAAAAGGACGGGAGGAAAACACTGGAAAATTCACCAGACGTCTGCAGAAATAAAATGAATAATTTATTCCTTTGTTCATGTTTGATCAATAAAAATTCAATAATGAAAATTAAATCTCCTGAAAGAAAAGAATAAATGTCTTTTATTATAAAAGTGTTCAATTAAATTTTTCTCCAACCTTAGTAAAGTTGCTTTAACCCTTTTTATAACGGAATTTTACCAACTGAGCTCAGCTTCCAATCCTGGGCTCATAAAAGCCCTTAAAGGTAGACAGTCAGCTGTAAAAACACACAGCTTTAGAGTTTGTATATTTTATTGCATTTTTGTTCTTTTGCATTCTCCTCATCGATGTTGGGTTCCTCACAAAGACGTGACATCTGGCAGGATGACTGATTAAGGTTCAGAGTTACTTCCCTGATAAGAAACCTTAGACTATGGTGTCCTCGTGGCTAACGAGCGCTCCCTCTGCTGTCTCTGTGGTTACAGACTCTGTTTAAAAAGATTCTTGAAGGTGTCCTGCATGTCTTTGGAAGGATGCTTGTAGTCACGGCACCGAAACAATCTGGACTCTTTGCCCTCTAGGTTTGTCTCAGAGGAAACCACAGTTTATGAATTATTAAATAAATGTGCTCTGACTGGCCGTAGAGTCATTTTAGAGTGGAAGGAATCACTTATGGTGGTTCTATCTTTAAAGCATGAAATTATATCTGTAAGATGAATTGTTTTTTACAGACAAATAACTTTATTTAGCAGACTCAGTAACTTTCACAGCTCTGGAACTTTTAATACCTGATTTACCTACAATTAAAACTCATGTCAACTTAAAACATGGCTTCCCACGGCGATGTTCAAGTCGTATCATTTAAGCTGGTGTTAAACTGATCAGCTGCTACTTGGCTTATGTTCCTGCAACCACTTCAGTTTTCCTTTGACTTGGAACAAAACTACAAAGTTTGTGCAACATTTTAAATGTAAAACAGAAGCAGCGGGTCATTCCATTTGTGCTTTTAGCTCGGAGCGTGTGATGAGTAATTGCTGCTCAGCTTGAAGCACACAGAATGTGCTACTTTAATCTAAAGAAAGAAATTTAAATGATAAATGACCCGCACTTGTATAGCGCCTTTCAGGTCCAGAGCGCTTTAAACTAAGCAGGGGTGCCCAATCCTGGTCCTGGAGGGCCGGTATTCAGCATGTTGTAGTTTTAACCCTGTTTCAACACACCTGATTTCAATCAGCAGGTGATTAACAGGCTTCTGCAGAGCCTGATGAGCTGCTGAACAGGTGATTCAACCACTGAATCAATTGTGTTGGAGCAGAGAAACCAATAAAATGTGCTGGATACTGGCCCTCCAGGCCCAGGATTGGGCACCCATGCACTACAGTGTATTTAAAGGGACACTTGGCAGTTTTCCTAGCTTTTAGCACCCCCAGTGTCTGTTATTAATTGACTTAGATTAAAAGTAATAGTGAAACTTATCTCCTCGCTGTGCATTCATCTTTTTAACACCTTAATCTAACAGCTGAAATGTCTCCTCAGCCTTCATTAGAGTCTACAGGAGCGGTTCATCACTAAATCAAACAAATCAGCTGTATTCATGATCTAAAACATGCAGGAAGCAGACTGCAGCACCAGGCATGTTGCAAATGGAATATTCTGGCCACAGGGGGGCGATAAAGGCTGGGTGGCCTTTCATTAACCCTGTAAAGCAGGGGTCTCCAACTCCAGTCCTCGAGAGCTACCATCTGCTAGTTTTCTGCGTTTCCTGCTCTGCCACACCTGAATGGAGTAATTTAATCCTCACCTTACCTCTGCACAGGCCTGTTAATTACTCATTCATTTCAATCAGGTGTGTAGGAGCAAAGAAACGGCTAACATGTGCAGGATGGTAGCTCTCGAGGACTGGAGTTGGAGACCCCTGCTGTAAAGAGTCATTTTAGCACATACTGGCTCAAAAAATGATTTAAAAATGTGAAAAAGTTGCAAAGTATCCCTTTAAATGATGCTTTAGCCTTTTAGATTGCCTTAAAAACACTCTGACCATTTTAGTAACTGTACAACTAACGAGGATGCACACAAAATGAAATATATTTGTATTTTTATACAAATACTAACTGGTTTCTTAGTCTTTGTGAATCATTGACAACATCTGGGGTTGTCAATGGATAATAATAATAATGAAAAAAATCAACATTATTATTTTACATCAAGTTCTCTAAATAACCTATAAGTTTATAAGTGGAAAAGGACATGAAATTTACCACTTAACAATAATGACTCAGAAATAGTTGACAATGTGGTGGTTAAACTATAAATTAACTGTTTTTAAGCCATTTGACAGCATTAAATTAGGATTTCTTGTCTCATAACCCTGCTTCAGCTTATGAAAATACATGTTTTTATACTGTTATAACACAATTTATATATTATTAATACATTTTTCATTAATTATTTAGTTTTGTTATTAAGTTGTATGAATAAAATAAAGTGAATAAAGTTTAGATGTAAGTTGTTAAAACAGTTCAAACAAAATGTTGAATCTTGTTCTTGCAAGTTATGAAAAATAAAACGTGAAACGCTGTCCTTTTGTTTTCTAATCCAGGGGTTCCCAAATTTTTTTCTTTGGGGACCCCCTTGCCTGTGTCCAAGCCAGGACCCCCAACCCCAACTCCTACACGCATAAACACGTTAAATGTGATAATTTGCTAACTTTATACAGACATACAGAGTTGTAACTTTTATATGGAGTCCTGATTATACTGTAGGGTGTGTTATTAGGATTTTCTAAGTGTAATTTTTACTAATAAAATCTTGCTAACCTCACAACCTCAGCAAAGACAAAATTATGGGGACCCCATTTGGGGTCCCGACCCCTGATTTGGGAACCCCTGTTCTAATCCAAAGTTTTTATTGTGCATCAACAATAAATAAAAAAATAAAAGTAGTTTTGGAGGAGACTATCATAAAATATCAGAATGAGTCACTGGAGCCGGATTAGCAGTGACATTTAGTTCAGAATCCTCTGTGGTCATTTCCGTCCTCATGATTAGTTTTTAAATTATGTTGAGCCAAAATGTTAGTGGTTCTGTTCCATGATTAGGTTACAGATTTAAAGTTTATAATTATTATTGTTTTACTGCAAATTATTTTATAATGTGATCTTGTATTTTTGAATCTCCTTTTCATTTAATTGACAGAAAAAACGAAGTTTATTCAACAAGTAACTCGTCCTCAGCTGTGACTCTGAGCGCTGAGATAAAATCTTTAATCTGTAATTTCTCACAGTCATAATTTAGCGTCATGGCTGTTGTGCTGTAATGTATGCTGGAGCAGGAGCCGGCCCACGCTCGATGCACCCACACAGTTAGTCACTCACTCCACCAGTCTTCCAGTGAACAGCAGGTCATCAGTCAGCGGGGCAGTTGGCCTGAAAATCACTCACTCCTCCTGCAAATGATTTCACTCTGGAAGACGCGGCGGGCTGGGAGTTCCTCCAACGAGTTGGCCTCTGAAGAGCATCCTTCTTCCTTTTAATGAAAGCAGAAGATGACTCAGAAAGCAGGCTGCTCCAAGCTGAATCATTTAATTAAGATACAAACAATCCAGTGTTTACTTTTAGCTTAATAGATTGAAACTCTGTTGTTGCCGTTAAAGTCAGCAGAGGCTCTTGAAGGCGTCTAGTTTCTGGCCAAGGTATTCCAATCACTTCACCCTTCTGTCATCGTTCTCTGGCTTTTGAACCAGTTCTTCAACCCCGTTCTAAAGATTCCCACCAGTTTAGCATCACATCAGCACACCGATCATGCTGCCTATAAGCGCTGCCTCATATTTATTCATTGTACCTTTTTGTATCTTGTCTTATCTCCTCCTCCTGCTTCACATTCTCTCCCTCAAAAAACTTCTCGGTTGAATAGCTGTGGTACTCAAGCTCCTCCATCACTATTTACACTGACACAGCTGCTTAAAAAGACGTTCATGGAGAGAAATGTAAATATTTTAAGTCCTTTCAAAGCATCGAGAATGTTAAAGGAGACGTATTATGACTTACTAAACATGTTCGTGAAGTTTTCTGCCAAAATTCCCTCTCACATGAAGCCATTTCAACATTTTTATTCTTGACAGTTTCAGTACCTTCCAGAATGAGCCGTTTCAGGGCTCTGTCACTTTAAGAAAAAAAACTGGAGCTGGCCACGCCCACCCATGTCCCCCTCAGGCTGCTATAAGCTAAGAAGCTCCATTATCTGGGAGGGGCTCAGAGTAGAGCCACTTCTCCTCCAGCAGCAGCTCTCTTGCATGTGAGAGATGGTTTGTGACATCACAAACGGGGACTTTTTGAAATTGCTTGTTTAAGGCACATAATTCCTAAAGCCAAACACTGACAGTGTTACAGACCCTGTTAAGGCTCACTAGGAATGTAAATATTTAAAGTCCTTTCAAAGCATCGAGAATGAGTCGGCAACATAAAACGAGACGAATTTTAAATTCTAAAAAGAATGCTTTTATTGTGAAAAATTGGTTAACATGTATTTTAACCCCACTATTTGAGCAGAAAGCTAGTTTATAATTAGGTCTAGCCTGTGTTGTAAGTCGAGTTTAAACTCCGTGTATCAGCAGGAGGCCGTCAGGTTTTTCCATCCTTTGATCCCTATGCTGGGGTTTATGTTTGTATTTTAGTTTCTCTTTTCTTTTTGGATTTTAAGTAGAGTGTTTACACCCTAGCAGGACTTCCCCATTGTTAGTGGGTTACTCTCATGTTTGTTGCTGGTTTATTCTGCAGGTCTATGGCTCACCCGTGAGGCGTAAGACTGCATATTGTTTCACAATAAAAGCATTCTTTTTAGAATTTAACCTGACTCGTCTTATGTTTTATGTTGCCGACCCTTTCTGCTCCTAGCGAGCCTTAAAAGGGGTCTGTATCATAAATGGGTGGATGGGTTTTTTCATGTTTGGAGTGCTTTTCGAGGCAATAGAGACTCGCATGACAACACAAAAGGATGCAAAAGGTGAGTTTTGCATAATATGCAAGTCAAAATTGTGCGTTAAAGATGCAGATTCTAGTTTTGAGGACAAATACAGATTCTTGTACAGCTCAGATTCCAGAACCATAAATAATAAAATGCACTTTTTTTCTTTAAATTTGATTAACTTGAAGGTTATAATTCTGAAAAAAACCTCCAAATGGAACATCTGTTATTGAAGAAAAAAAAAATAGCAATTACCTGTGGTGAGTTCACAGACCTGGAGAAATGTAGGGTTTTTTCTTCTTGCAGCTTGGAAATGGTGCATTTATGGAAGAAAAAACTTCAAATTGGCTGAAAACGGAATAAACTGTTCAAACAGAATGTTGACCAATTCCTATCAGAAGATGTTTTGTTCACTGGTTGTGCACAGATACAGCTTGTTGCATTTAGTCCTGTTTTATTGTTACATTTTAGTGTAGTGGGACAGAATCTTTATTTTAGAACAAAACACATCCCAATCATTTCAAATTTTTATTTTAAGCAATTAACTTGTCAGTATTTCAAAATAAATGTTGTCTTTTTGTGCATGAAGTGACAGTTTGCAAAATAATGGTCAAATAAGTCTGCAGAATACATGAAATTGGTGGCTTTGCCAGCATATCAAATATTATTTCATTTCTTTAGCACCAGATAATGATACACAGCTGTTACTGACATTCGCAGACTAAAATAAAAAACTTTCTGTCACAACTGGTTATCAACAAACTAACAAATGGCTGCTTCCTTAGCCAAAGCAATTATCTCTTCCTAAAGTTGTTTTATCAGATCTCATTTATTTCCCCTCTGAAGTGATGTTCTGTTTTTCCCGAGGGTTTGGATTTAATGGCTAAAACAGGGGCCAATAAAAAGTAATCGGGCGGTGCTGTCATTTTGTCGATGAACCTACGGGTGTGAGCTCATAGTTTAAAGCCGAGAGTTTTATGGATTTAGGAGGAAACGTTTCATCCTGCTGCTTTGAAAGTTTAGCTGAATGTGGAACCAAGGTACTTGTGCCTCATCAGGACGGTCCACCACCTGTGCAGCACACTGAGAGACACAATCACGATAAGCACCTCACCATCAATTACATGCAAATTAGTGTTAATTGTGGCTCATTTCATCCATAAATGCCTCTGGACATTTTTCAGAACAGCAGAAATAACATTTACTAACTTGTTGCTATGAGTTCATCTCTTTTCTTTATGCTTTTTGCTGATTTCCCACTTTATGCTTCTAAGTCACAGATTTTTTGAGCGATCCATCAGGACCAAAACAGTTTCTTCCCCTCTGCCGTCTGTCTCATGAACACTCTGTGATATCTACATTAACCTGCACATTATATACCAGTCACTGTAACAGCATGTTGCACTATTTATCCTGCTGCTAATTGTACATTTTATATACCATTTATTACCTATTATGTGTTCTTATGTGTGTTTATGTTGCCCCTTATCACCAAAACAAGTTTCTAATCAGTGAACTGCGTTCAATGACAATGGCAATAAAAAAATCTTCTGATTCTGATTTCCGCCACCCTTCTTGTCTCTTTTAGTTTAAGTGTTGTGGAGCAAATGGTTATGAAGACTGGAAAGTCAACATGTACCACAACTGTTCTGCGCCGGGTCCGCTGGCCTGTGCGGTCCCGTATACCTGCTGCGTCACCACCAAGGTAGGTCCGACCCGTATTATTACAACAACAAATACTACGCATGCTTACGGTGGTGCAGCATTAATTATGTGTTTGTGTCACATGGAATAAGGGTTGGGTCTGCTATTTTATACAAGCAATTTTCACCCATATGGAAAAAGCTTGAATCCATCCGTCTACGCTGCCTAAAGGATTAGAAAATGGAAAACAAGAAAGTAAACAAAAACACATTGATAAACAAACTAAACCACTCTTCTATCTAAAAATATGAACCAGAATTCAGCCTGTCATGGCGATGATTCACAGATAACTGCCTCAATTACTCCCAGTAATGGGATGTTTGGAGTTTTTGTTCCTGGAATAAGAAAAATAATCCTTGAAGAGATTATTTTCTGGATAATATGGCTTTTTAAAGTCATGTAAACTGACAGCAAAGTACGTATGTATTTAGATGGGAGGTTCTCCAGTGAGTCGCTGGTTCCAATTCCTGGAGAACATGGTTTGGAAAAATTGTCATTATTGATATAGATTTTGGATAAATTTGTGATTTACAAAATGATTCTCAACAAAACCACTTCAGCCATCGCTGGACTGCTGCTGATACTAATACCACCTTACATTAAAACAATTATAGCTTAAGTGGTCGAAAGGTAGTTATTTCTTTCATATGCACAAAAAAAGGAATGAATATGGAGCTCGATGTAATAATAATAATAATAATAATAATAATCTGGGTCGAGTTCATAACCTTATTCCTCACGTGTCACATAATAAATGTGAATCATGACCTAAATAAAGTAACACTTGGGAGATTTTACTATTAGTCACAAAATGAAGTGAAGTAATAATAAAAATCTCATTTATTTTATGTGAATAAACAGCTGTTATGAGTTTAAAAACCACACAAATAAGCTACTGCGGGTCCAAAAATCCTCTTAAATAGTCTTTTAGGGAGTAGCTATTGTATTTTTTTATTGGTTTATACCTCTGATGTTGATTTTTAAACCACTATTTTTTATTTTCTAACACTAAATCCTGTTGTGTCCCTTTTCTCTTCGTGCCAGCCTAATGAAGTGGCCAACACACTGTGTGGATACAAGATGCTGGACGAATCTGTAAGATCTGGATGAACTGTAGATAAAAAAACATCCTGATTATTGTTTCTTTACAGGGAAAATGCTGCTGGGCTTAATTTACTGTTTGTTTTTTGTTACTTGCAGAAATCCGACTGGAACCTCATCTATGTGGGAGGATGCACGGATGCTTTCTTCAACTGGATGATGGATAATTATTTGAAGATGGCCATAATGTTCATGGTTATCTTCCTGCCTCAGGTACATACAAACACACATTTCACTCCTAAGTTTGAAATATTCACTAAGTCCAGCACATCGTGTCCAAGAAGAAAAAAGTCTGTTTGAAGCAGAAATTCCACATCCATACATCAGGGAAAAGTAACGGGCGATAATATGATTTAAAGTGCTGTGAATAAGTCTAGTTCCTCCATCTTTACGTCAAAGCAGCCAGACGTTTGTAGTTCTGAATTGTCCTGGATGAAAAGCTCCCCAGACCTTTTGAAGGTCTTTCAAAGTTTCTTCTTTGAGCTCTGGGTTCAGTCAGCTGTTTAAAAGTGACACATAACTCCTTCAAGCAGAAAAAACGGCTCAGAAAACT
Organism: Aphyosemion australe; assembly: GCA_006937985.1. Lineage (NCBI taxonomy): Eukaryota > Metazoa > Chordata > Actinopteri > Cyprinodontiformes > Nothobranchiidae > Aphyosemion > Aphyosemion australe. The sequence goes on along the minus strand of SSNS01000051.1, from coordinate 2,047,503 downwards.
CAGAAAGGAAGAACCAGGACTGTGTCTACGGCTCCAGACAGACAGGTTTTTGTGAGTTTTGGTGATTTTTTTTCATATCACTGAGGCATTGTGGGGAAATAAAACCGTTCCTAAAGACTCAATAAAAGAAGTTATCAGAAATCTTTAAAATGTAATTTATTTTATGTTTATGAACCCAGCTGGTGTGATCTTTTAACTGAGATGTTGGTGATGTTCACCGTTTCTGCAGGGATGTTGTCATTGTGTTAAAGTAGATGGCTTTTTTTTTCTTATACATTTTTGATCCCCTTGAGGAAATATTTCTCTCCATTTGCCCGGGGGCAACTTGGGGTTCAGCACCTTGCCCAAGGATGCTCCGGCACGTGGCCTGCTGGGACTGGGGATCGGTCCCATGACCTTCGGATCATGGAACAAACCGCTCTATCCGTTCAGCCACATTGTTACCCCCCTGCCCCCCTTCAGGTGCAACTTTAGTTTCTGCACATCTGTGATTATCTGAATCACTGTGCAATGAAGCATTTATTCATATATCATCATCATATGATGTAACAAAGATGACTAAATGCATGAAAAGTACATTTTCTTCTCACCTCTCTGACACATGCGACAGCTTATCATTAGGCAAAGTAATGAAAGGAGTTTTAACAAAAATACTGCACAAACTGCATTCTGCTGGATTTTTTTATATTGAATCAGAGGAATCTGTGACAACTAAAACGCTTTTCCGTTCTATAGTTTAGACTTTCTGCACAGGTTCAGTCACAGATTCAGCTAATAGTGATTTTAAGATGTATGGAAGCTATTCATTCTGACATTTCTGCCCTCTCACCTCCGTCTGGAAACCATAGGTATAGAATAATAATGTTCTGACAGCTACGAATACATGAATGTTGATTGGATTTGACTGAGAGGACATAACTGAGCTGTTTGAGACGCTGTCTGACAGTAATTCAGTCCACGTAATGGCTGTTTCTGTTTATTATTTATAAGGTTTTCATGTTTCTTGTGTGGACTATAAAACAGTCTGGTCCCTCACTGAAGGAGGGGCTTTGGTTTTCAGGTGTGGTTCACTGAAAAAATATTTTTTAATGATTACTTCTGATTTATAATCAGTCACTCCGAGATTTTCATGCAGGCTGAACATGAAAATAGTCTCCTACACCTATCTCCTGCATTAGCTTCTGATAGAAAATAGACAGTGAAACTCTAGGATTTGAAAATCCTGACAGATCTACATCACACTGTCACTTAACATTCATGGACTCACCCAATTTGACTCCTGACAGGGAAGGCTGTTGTTGGTTTAGCGTCCAGGAAACAGCAGAGAACATCCTAACTAGCATAAGCTAACTGTTAGCATTAGCAACACCACCACACAGAAAACTCCTCCAGGCTTGTGTTATTTGTGGAGATTAACTCAACTCAACTCAATCTTTATTTATATAGCGCCTTACAGGTACAAAAGTAACACCAAAGTGCGGTACAAAAAATAAAAGAGAGAAAAACAGAAGTCAAAAATTTAGTACACAATTAAAAATTATATTAAACAGAATTAAAGACATTAATACATGCTAAAAACAATGAACGGAGTAAGAACTCAAATCTAATGGTGGTAAGGAAAGGCCAGGTCATATAAAACCGTCTTCAACCTAACCTTAAAAACCTCCACCGAAGTGGAAGCCCTCACATGGGGATTGGTCAAATGCGGAGATGTTATTTCACCAGTGTGTGATGAATACTTGGGACTTTAACTTTATAAAACATCAATGTTGCATGTCAGCGGTAGTCGTGTTGCTGTTGTCCAATCCTAGGCAAGATGTCCAAAAACCAGGAAATAAGACTCCAAATCCTGCCGTGTTGTGCCACTCTCTGCTGCAGAAAACTTGTCCGTGCTGATCCAATCGTTTCTGGGCTTTTTTTATGCCCAGAGTACGACTTGCAAGGCATTCATTCCTACCAGAGACAATTGCAAATGTATTGATTAAATGAGTGAATCGCACCTTTAAATATAAGGACCTGAGTGAGTTTTCTTCCTCCCCCAAAGGCTTTTAGTGTCTCTATGATGAATCTTTCCACCTAAAGCTGAATTTTTGGTTTTTTAAGTCATTTAGGAGGGGAGGACATCACTCTAATATTTCTGGAGGTGCGTGTGTAAAAAATTCCATTTTCTTAATAGTTATTTGAAATCAGCAGGTCAAAGCTCTGCATGAATTGGCCATCAAAACCAGACTTGCATTCACATTTCTATTTTTCTTTCATTTTTTTTTTTAATCAAAACTTCAGGAAATTTGTAATGCATTAAAGTAGTCTCGTCAGTCTTAAATCTGATACATTCACTTGCGTCCCTTATTAGATGAATTTCCCATTTTTGTTTTGAAACACAGACAATAACTTTTACAATGAAAATAACATAAAACGTCAAAAGATTCAAAAACACATTGAACAAAATGAGTGGGAAGCTTCTGCTACCATCTCGACTTAATCTTTATTTACAAAGCACAACATGCCTTACATCAAATCCATTATAAGCAGATTAAACATACCTAAAAAATGATAAAAGATGAGAATAAAATAGCAACACCATCAGTCACCCCACAGAGTTAAAAGCCAGATTGTAAAAATTGGTCTTTAGCTTTGATTTAAAAACACCATTTCCATGTGCAATCATTAAAAGCTAGAGTAGCACCCAAAAATCAGCTGGTGAGCGTATCTGCCAATAGTCAACATTAGCATATTTGGCGATTTGGTGTGTTGTGAATGCATAATTGCCAATCACCACGGCTAAACTTTGATTGGCATTAACAACAAATCAATGTGGATGTTTTTCATATCAGAATCCTCATTTTCAAGTTAATCAGAAATACAAACAACTTGTTTTTTGTTCTTTTCAGATGAATTTGATGCTTCCATACACAATAACTGAGCTATACAAGAAATCTGCATTGACCCCTGAAATAGGCACATCTCTAATCCAAACTCTAAATAAAATGTTTATATCTGTACAAAAACTTTGGTGGTTTCTGCTGATCTTTTTTCGTTTCTGTTGACCTCCACAGTTCTTTGGTGTGATCTTCAGCTGGCTCTACATCGGTCGAGTTAAAGAGTTTGATGATGAGCGCACCGCAGCGCTGCTGAATCAGAAGTATGCTGCAAAGGAACGGGGCCGTATTTCCCAGTGGTACATGCCAGGGAGGCAGCAAGTATAAACACTAACAACAGCCAAGCCTGTGTGTAACAGACTATTTAAGTTCAGAATTCCTTTTTAAAGTGTTTTTACTAAGAGTCATTGTGTTTTAAACTCTAAAATCTCTGCTTTAATCTGCCTTACTCCTCAGAGTCTCAGGGATTATCCAGATTACTTTTCTAAAAAACCAAATCGTTAAACTGGACTTGCTGGAGGACAAGCCCTTAAGATTGAATTTATCTTCAGCCTTTGTTGTACTTTTGTTTTAATTAAACACATTTTATGTTGGAAGAATGCTAATTTAGTGGTATTGTCTCTTTTAGAGTTACTGTTCATTATGTTGGACTCAAATGGAGAAGATGTCTATTAAACTAACAGGATTCACAAACTATTTAGTTGGTTTAGTCTTTAAATTACAGCAACACTTTTCTATAACTCACCAACGATGAGCTCCTGGAGAATAAAACAACCTTTGACTCGTGATGTAATCCAACAAAAAGTCAGAATCGGCTATTTACATATTTTTGCACATTCTGCAGCTTCTAATTTTTTTAATTATAAAAAAATAATTATTTTCTTATTTACAGCTATGCACGTGTTCTTACTTGACTTAAAAAAATACTATTTACTTAGATTTTTTTAAAGAAGTTTTCATATTTTAAAACTTCTTTTTTTGTATTTTAAAGGGATTTTAACTATATTGTTGTTATTTTTACTCCAAAATGCATTCAGTGTAGTCGTGTGTTACCTCGTGGCTGGAGACATTTCTAATGTGTTTAAATGTGCAAAGATCAGTTTGACCTGCAGGTGAAATACGAGAGGAATTCAAAAACTAACTGAAGAAAGATGGAAAGACGTTTCTATCATGGTGACAGCTGCAGGGATTAAATTTTACATTTAGGTTTACATGTTGCACCTTGTTGATTTTCTCACAAACATCTGTAACTTGAGTTTTATGTTGGAGTGGTGCAGGAAAACATGTGTGAGACGTTTTGAACATAGAATTTAATATTTTTTTTACCAGCGTTGCTGGTGCTGGTCAAACATGGAGTGCTTTATTTTTCTCATAGTGCCTTTGAATACGAAAGCTTTTTTAAAGTTTTACTTACATGGTGATAATTACACAAGTGGTGCCTCTAAAATTACAAATAACGAGAATTTAAAACACATTTTTGATTAGTTAATAAAACATGACCATACATTAAGTGTGTAAAGTGCCATGAAAAAGTATTTAAGCCCTCGCTGATGTTATTTAGACGTGTAGAATAAAGAAATCCTTCAATGCTGGGGGAAGGTGAGACCTTCCCTGTCTGCAGCTGCCGCTACATCCTGGACCCAGGTGAGATGAAGACGATGGGGGGGGGGGGGGGGGGGGTACGATGAAGTAAAAGAAAAACAGAAGAAATACTTTTTCACAGCACTGTAGGTGGCCTTTCTGACTAAAACATCATGATGATCATTTAGTTTTCCAGCTTACACTGAAAGATTTGCCACTTCTGCAAACATAAAGCGATTTTATCCAGGTCAGTATATTTAGGTGGTGGTAATAAGTCATGATTTTTCCAGGACTGGAATGTTTTTTTTGCTTTGTTTTTTGCTTCTGACCATGTTTAAATGTCTCCTGTAATCACCTGAACCATGTGAACATTTGTATGATAATAAAATAAACACCTCAAAATGTGCTAAAATATTCCTGCTGGTTTCCTAAAACGTGGGTTACTGTATACTTTTGTTTTTAGTGAGGAGTGTTTAATGAAAAGATCATTTGAAATTTCACTCATATTCATGTATCATACATGAATATGAGTGAAATACATGGTGTATGATAGAGATTTGCTGCATTAAAAACATTTAAATCAAAACAAATCACTACATCAGATATTAGCATAAAAGCGGTAATCATCCCACTCTATAGGAGGATCTTTTGTGACGTCAATGTTTGTTTTTCGCATTGCATCATGGGACCTGGGTGGCAACAAACGGCGTATTTTGCCTATAATTCAATTGTTTTGCGTGCTTGGAGGAGGATTTAGCGACGCAGATGGATCATTCTTGCCGTGTGGTTGATCGTTTGGCCCGTGGGCGGCTTGATAAAAAGTTTTATTAGAATTTCCTCCATAAAGGAGCGCGAAATACGAAATGGATGATTGCGGGTGACCCGACTGTCTGAAGAAAGCCTGGATTCATGCAGCATCGGAGTTTGTGTGGCTCATTTGTTCATGGTAAGTGCTTGTAACTAAGTATTTGTTAATAAGAGAAGATGCTTTTTAAAATATTTATCTTCGTGTAGTTTTATATCCACGGAGTCATTTAGTTCTCACGTTCTGATTCAGGCGTCTCAACCGGTGATCGTTATAATAATAAATGAATAAGTAAAAACTAACAACACTGATTAATGAAGACTTACCCGGCTTTGCAGTCGCCGTGAGGATTTATCCACCCACAGGTGATGTGAATCATGCTGACTCTGCTCGCCAGCCGGTGCCGACTTCAGCACGACCACGGCTTTGCCGAAGTCACGGCTTCCTGTTTTGCAGAATAGTTCAGCCAAACTTTCCTTGAAACACAATAGTCGTAGACCTCCAGACGTTTCAAAGCCTTTAACTGTTCATGAGTGAAGGGTCCAGGGCTTTCTGTTGAGTAATAAATGTCTCCCCAGCAGATTTGTGGAGTAAACACCGGCAAATCGGACCAACGTTTTCTGTCATCCCAGAGCTCAAACAGGCTTTAAATAACTTTATTTTTGTCTTCATTACAGATTTTAAGCTTCTCTCTAACCCTCCTCCTGTCTTTAGACGTTAAAGTGTTTTTATTTGGGGATTTCGCCCATAAACACGCGTGAAAGTGTACGTCGTGTATTGATAGCAGGCTGTCTTCTGCCACACAGACACGCATGCGCACAACGATGAAAAAATATGGCAACAAACCTATAGGATGTACTGAAAAGTGTTGAAATATTTATAAATAAAAGCTAAATGAAATAATATTTAGGTGGATTTTTGTCATTTCGTGCATTGTTTCCACTTTCCACACTAGAGCTCATGTAGCAAACGGCGAGTCAGAGTTGTGCCTCTCCTGCACAGACGCCATCTGCACTTCGTCTCGGCATTGTCTCTGAATAAACAAAGTCCTTCATCCGTTAGTGGAGTGTGTGTGTGTGTGTGTGTGCGCGCGTGCGTGTGTGTGTGATAAGTGGGGAGTGTCCAGAGTGGTCTAGTGTTGATCTGCCTCTCTTCCTGCTGCTCTCAGGACTTCCTGCTGAATGAAACCCATTAATATTTTACTTTAGCCACCACCGAGGAGGAAGAAAGTGTTTTCCTTCATCCCCCAACAAGATAAAGAGGCTGCTGTGAACTGTTGTTTCTCTGTTGTTCGATGTCGGAAAGCTTGGTCTCAGATGCAGGTTGTGGGACCTCGAACAGAATAATGACCCAAAACTGCTAAAATCAGCCAAGAACAAAACACTGGACTAGTCTGAAGTGGTCCAATCCTGGTAAACATCTGTGGAAGGAGCTGAAACATCTGGAGGAGAAGCCCGTTAGACACGAGACAGCTGGAGCAGAAATGGCCCAAAAATCTAACAAAGAGCTAAGGACATTATTTGTGAAAAGGTTGAGCAGCAGGTCTTTTCCTCAACTTTCACCCCAACACTACAGCTAACTAAAACTCCAGAAAAGCGACGTTTGTATTTAGGAAGGCGCTCAGCAGCAACATTTTATGACCGTACGTGATGACACTTTTACAAAAACACAGCGTGTTTTAAATCAGACTTCACAGCTCATTTATAGTTTTACAGTTTGTCTCTGGATGTAAAACATCTATAACTTCTGCGTCTGTTTAATCCCAGACTCAGCATCGTTTATAGTCCTGTGTGGGCCGTTCCTTCTGTTTAGAAGAGTTTTATTATAAATTTAGCTTTTGGCCTGAAGTAAAGTCCAATTGGACAGTAAATCAAATTTAAACAAAACTACTTTAAATGAGTTAACGTCACAATTTTAAAGCTACAAATCGTCATCAAAAATGGAACAACAATTAGAAAATAGTCACAAAAGGAGGAAAACGTCTACTCATACCATTTATTAACCTCTTGGCATGGTGGCGTAAGATCAGAATATGTTGAATCTGTGGAAGCAGAGAGGTCATACAATCATCACATGGAAAAGACTAAGAACTGTTTCCACTGGGACTATTTTAGACGTGACACATGCTGAACCATTCATAATAAAGTTATAATGCTAAAGATGTTTAAACACAGAGACCGTGGTCGGTTCTAACTAGAATACGTTGGCATGAGATATTTATACAATTTTACAGCTAAACTCAACAGACAAAAAGCAGGACTCTTCACACCAGTAAACACACTCACACACACACACACACAGATCCAGTCTCAGCCTCAGCTTCTTTTAATGAAGCCCTCTGAATGAAGTTAATGGTCTTGAGTTCCCAAATCTCCCTGGTTGACGTTAAACTCAGTTTGGATCAAAGAACAAAGTCCATTGCAACTGGCACTTTATAATTGAGCCATAAGTTTAAACGTTGGGTTATTAAAACGCTCCGTGAATTAGCGCATAGCTCAGAAACGTCACATTTGATTATGAAACGTTAGAGTGACTGTGTGCATTAATGGGCTGTTTGCTATTAGCATGAATCAGAGAGCTGATGGAGGCTTTAAAGAACATGTTTCAGTTAGTTCAGATGATGGCGTCTCATTTGTTTATGTTCATTTGCCAACAGAGACTGGGAACTGGGATCAAACAGGTCAGTTTGATCTAAATGAAAAAAAGTCTTTAAAGGAAGACTTGGCAGTTTTGGCTTGTTTTTAGCACCCCCTAGTGTCCGTTAGTGAAACAAAGTAAAACTTATCTCTCCTCGCTACGCGTTCGTCTTTTTAACACCTTAATCTAACTGCTGAAATGTCTCCTCAGCCTTCATTAGTGTCTACAGGAGCGGTTCATCACTAAATCAAACAAATCAGCTGTGTTCATGACCTAAAACATGCTGGAAGCAGACTGCAGCACCAGGCATTTCCACTCCAACAGACCGGACCACCACTCTGAAGTTGCAAGTGCACAGAAGGCAGTGGGGGTCTGAGTGACATTTCATTAACCCTGTAAAGGGTCGTTTTAGCTATGGCTTTAAAAGAAAAACAAAACTCATGTTAAAAGGCTTTGAAATATCTTCTCTCACTCACACTCCTACTGACTGACAGTGAGTCAGTGTTCAGCAGCGTGTGGGCTGGACGGCTCAGTTTCTAGTCTGACAGACATTTAACTTAACTAACTAGCCTGATGGCTTGGCGATGCAGCTGAAGATGTAGAGATGCATCTTTAAAGCATCTCTCACATGAAACATGCTCCTCTCACTGTGACTGTAAGAAATTAGCTAATTATTCTCTGGGGCAGACACACTTCTCTGAACCAAATAGCCACGTGTCGGAACTCATTTATTAGTCTGGTTCTGAGTCCGGTCCGATGCTGGCATTTAACACAGATGTCAGCGCTCGATAAGTTAACAGCAGCAATTTAATTAGGCCTGAGAAAAGTCACAATAAGTCAGAAAGAAACTGAGATGTTCCATTTAAAGCTAATATGTTCTGATTTGTTGTGTCTGATTTCACCAGAAATCAAAAATGCTAATAAATATTACGTTAGACTGCAAAAACAATAAAATCTTGTTGTAAAATATAACATAAATGACTTATTTTACTGCACTGTTTCCTATTAATGGGTTCTATATATTATCTGACACTTTTTTTTTCTAGAGATAAGAACGTTACCATTGTAGCTGCAGGAAGAGAATTTTCTGCTAACAGTTTTGTACAAATGATAACTCTGAACCGCTGTGACAGCCGCTTGTGTTCATCGTTATTTTCCAGCAGAGGAGCATCTCTCTCTACGTCACAGGCAATCCAAAGCTTTGCCTTTTTTCTGACAACCTTAAATGCTGGACATGTTTCTAAATGTGATCGCTTGCCTCAGCGCTGCATGTTGCAGCTTTATGGGATAGATGCAGGTGTTTTCTGGTGATTTATTTTTGAGGTTATTATTATTATGCAAAAGTGATCATTTCATAACTTCTGCCATCCTTCAACCAGTTTGGTGAAGCATTAAGTTTAGTGGTTGTGGCAAAATTTCTGTCTGCAATCTGCAGCTCTTAACCCTTTATAGGGCAAGCGTCTATATTTAGACACTTCCACTCACATCATAAATGATGTCGGTGTGCCTTTTTACAGACTCTTAGAATTACGAGATTTCACCCAACCAATCATCAGAGATCAAGCTAGTCACAGTTAACGCCATGGCGCCGTTCGACCAATCAGCGCAGGGCTACGACGCGCCAAATATTGGTGTTTCTGAAAAACCAGAAAACTGCCTTCCTGGAGCTCGTCTCCTTTTGTGTTTACGGTTGGATCTCTAAAACTAACAATGCTAGGTTTATGAAACTCTCACATCACAAGGTTGACTAGTGGTGCTAAATAAGGATACATGTGTTGTAAATGTTAAACTCATTGAAGTTGGTGAAATCAGAGCATGAAAATCAAAGCTGCCATATTTGATCATACGCCCTGAACAAGTAACAGAAATTATGTTTATTTTTAGGTCAAATCTGTTGTTTTTTAGACAGAATCTTCATGATCATGGTTACAGTAATAATAATAATTATAATATTGAATATATTTTTCAGTTTTAAACTAAGATTTCTATAAAAAACAGAGGGGGACAGTTATTGTGCCAGCGAGTCTCACCATCAGTGATGATGATGAAGAGGAGGAAGATGACACTGAGGCAGATCCTCAAATATATAATATTCTAAAATATTCTAATAATCTATATTTGATCAGAAATGGCATTTAATATTTTATAACTTCCAAAAATATTCTACAGTAATCTGTTTTTATAAAAGTTTACTGTATTGTTTAATAATTGTGATAAATTCAGTATTATTCTACACTGATATAATGTTCTAAATTTAGCTAAATTATTCTAAAATGTCTTATAATTATCTATATTATTAAAAAATAATGTTTATTTAACTTGTTAATGATTTTTATTTTGGGATTTCTGTTACCAGAACAGGGCCAGCGTCCATATTTGAGCACTTCGTTTTCTCTGATTTTCTCCATGAAAATAAATATTTTTGAAAATTGTAAAAACAGAAAAATACTTTTGTTATAAACCATAATAACACCCTGAGGTTGAAATTTAAAATTTTAAACTACTTCAATGATTGCCCTATAAAGGGTTAATGTTTTCTGAGCAGCTCCAAATCTCAAAACATGCATAAAATACCCCCAAAAATAATCAGAATATTAGTTCTTAAAACACATCACAGATTTGTTTCCTTCTGTTTATACCTGCAGCCTTTTCTGCACAAATTACTGCAATGCAGAGTCATGCACGCTGCGCCCACAGGAGAAAAGAGAGTAGACCCTGGTCGTAATTGGTATCTATGGGGTAGCTCTGCAAGTTTCAGAGGTTTTTATTGCAGGTAAAGCTGGAGGAGTCGGTGGAGGGTTTTTCTCCTGTGACTGCAGCAGTGATACGATTCTGCTTCATGTCCAAAAATCATGTCAGTGAGGAGAAACATTTCTGTTCAAATGCAAAGGTTTCATTAAACCAGTCTATGTCCAAGCATAAATTAACAAATTAATTAAAGATCTATAATAAATTTGATCCAACTGGATGCGTTTTTGGTTGCTCGCATTTTGTTGTCTAATCAGGATGACGGAAAGGAGAAGGAAACAGGAAGAGGGGAGATGAAGAGTGTGATGGACAGATGGGATATAAGATTTGAACAGGTGAGGAAGAGGAGGATCGTCAAAATCCAAGAGCCACATTTGTCCTAAACAAGCAGCAGAACATCTGAGACAGGAGTTGATTCATTTTGGAGCATCATTCATGTTCTGCTGTAGAAGTAAACAGAGTTTAACTTTGTAACAGAAGTTTAAATAACTGCAAATGTTCAAACAGCAGAACAGCCTCCTGTGTGGGTTTTTAGCACAGTGTTGCACAGTTGGAACCAGAGAAAGTCCAACCAACAAAAGCACGACATGGGCAACGTGAAGCATATATTTAAAGGTATTATTAAAATAACTACCGCCATTTTTACCTCAAGTAATAGAATATTTCATGCTTGGGTTTGCTGATTGACACGTAGCCTAGGAGGGGAAAAACGTTGGATGGAAACCCGGCTTATTTGGAGGACGTTCAAGACTTCAAACGATAAATTATAAATTATTTTAGGCTTTATCAACTAAATGAGGTGAAAATCCTCTGAAACATCTCTTAAAAATATCCTTCCATTTAAGTCAATCTTTTTTTTTTTTTTTACATAAATATGGATCTGGTTTGAACTGCTGGAGTCTTGAAAATATAGACTTGTGACAGGTTTGAACAAACCAACAAACACATGGAAAAGTCCAGTCTTCCAAGATCTTCAAAGTAAAAGCTTTTGTTTCAACAGTTTAAGTCTGAAATAAAATATAATAATAGTGTACAACTTTAGTTTATTTCTTCACTAACGTTAAAATAACAAGCATAAAATAATCAGTTTTATTATATCATTTTAAAACAATAGATCATCCACCAGGGGGCGGCAGACATGAATACGGCAGGTTTTTGATGAAGGTACTAATCCTAATACTCCATACGCCAGAATGCTTTTTTCTGTTTTAAAACCTTTTCAGAATTTTCACAGACAATATATACTGTATATGCAAAATGATTATTATTTTTTTTACAAATCATCTGCAATACCTCTTCATAGAAAAAGCCGATGGTTTAAAAATCTTCCCAAAGAAACAAAAGTCCTGAAATTTCAGAACCCTTGGACTCCCTTATACCTGTCAGCACTGACAAAGTAAAAGCAAAACACTGAATCAAATGTTTCTGATTCATTCTTGATCAAATCTTGTGTAAAAAAAACTGATATAATAAAATAGAGCTTCTTGCTTGTTTCTGATTTATGTCTCTATTTTCTCTACTTCAATCAGACCAGAACACCTGCGGTTCGTCGTCTCCTCTGCTGCTGCACTTCCCAGCCTGCTCACAGGTTCTCTGCACACCTCGACTCCTGCCAGTCCTAATGAATGTCTCTAATGTCTGCTGGTTCACCCCTCTGCAAAGCAATCACTGCAACACTATGGCGACTAATAAATCATTCTATAGCTGCTGAGATGGTAAAACCACTGACAGCTTGGTCCCTGTTTTGCAAAAACAATGAGAAACTTTCTCTGTGAAATGATTGAAGGGATGGTTTGTGGTCATTTCACTATGACCCCTGGTGTGTACCGACTACCAGGGACCCAGGGGTCAAGGTGGATCCTGACCTCACGCTAGAAAGTCAGATCAGGTCAGTTGTTAAATTGAGTTTCCAGTTGAGGCAGATGCTAAAATAAAGTCTTTATTCCCAAGCAGCACTGTTACCCATGCCTTTGTCCCCATTTAGCCAGATTGATGCACCTCATATGGGTCCATCATTTATGTCCAACACTTAAGTTCACAGGGTGCAGAAACATATCTGCATGTCTTCTGACTGATGCATGAAAATATAAGCATGTTTCACATATTTTAGCCTCACTCTAGTGAATCTGGTGGCTTGACCACGTTCCAGCATGAGCTGCTACAGCCTAGAACTTCACCTTGGGTTTTGGAGATGGTCTTTCCCTTTTTTTGGGCTCTTTTCATTTTGCATTTTGTGAATAATTGTACTTAGACTTAACTTCTTCTGCAGAAACCCCAGCAGGACGGTCCATACTATGCTCTCCCAAATCTCTCACCATCACATTTGACGTTCCCAAACCTTCTTAGAGAGATTATTTCTTATTCAAGTTCTGGGTCAGATCTAGGGTCTTCTCCTGGTAAGATATGCTTGAAACACCTCCTCTGGGAGGCAGATATCCTCCTGAGCAGGTGCACACCACCTCAGTTGGTTCTTTTGATGAGTAGCAGCGGCTCTACTCTGAGTCTCTCCTGGTTGCCTATGCTCCTAACCCTATGAGGCTGAGTCCTACCACCTTACAGAGGGAACGTAGGCTGACTGGTAAATGGAGATCTTCACATTCTGACTTAGTTCCATCTTCCCTCACTTGTGAGTAAGACCCTGGTGCATTTAGTAAGAATGAAGTAAGAAGGACATCCTGTGGTCAAATTTGATCACTGCAGCCCATTTTCACTACTGTTCCATAAGTTTCATGGCTGTTGCTAGCTACGGATCAGCACCAGAAGATTCGGTGATGAGCGAAGACGAGTCATACACAGTAAGTTGATAAGTAGATAAATACATTTCACTGTAATATCAAGTTGTTGGTAATTGAAAAATGTAACTTGAGATATTTTTATAGCCGACTATTTGCTTTGAATTCACCATTAGCATTGTTAGCTCAACGTTAGCCTCTAGCCTTCTTTACCCGATACTAGAGTAAAACAAAAATATGCAGTGGCTTCTTAGGGGTACAAGAAATAACTTTTGGGTCGCTCCTGTTCACTGGCTTCGGTTCTTTACAGAATGAAACGATGTTTTGCCAGCCGACGTTGAACTACAAATGCTGGCTGTGCAGCGTTTGCCGGTGCAGACTCGGCAACCCCGCAGGCCCACAGATTGTAAACAAAGACTGCATCCCTCTTTGGCCTTTTTGAAAGGAGAAAAACTGACAACAACTCGGCTGAGAAGAAAATCTGTTTCAATGTAACCTTCCTTCCAATGTGATTGAGACATTAGACTGTTTTGTGATTATTTCACTAAAATTCTTACATATTGTACCTTTAAACCACCCAAAGTAGGGCCTTTACCCCAACTCTGAGTTGGCAATCCACCCTTTTCCATTTGAAAAACTTGACCTTGGATTCGGAGGTGGTGATCCCTATTCTCATGCATTTTCTTTTATTATTTCTTTTTTGTTGCTTGCAACTTATTTTCCCGTCTTGTACTTAGGTTCTTCTGGCTGCATTAAAGAGTTTAAAGGTCGCAGTGAACTCTGGACTTTATTTATCGTCTGATATTGTTTCTGCAGGTTATGAGTTTTTATTTGACCAAAGGCTCATCTGTCATATCTGACCTTCCTCCTATCTCCTGGATGTTGTGCTTTCATGTTTGTTTTGGTCACTTTGTGCAATATGACAGCAGGAACGGTGTGTTGTTTTAGTCTCAACGTGGAGTTATTGTGCGCTAGTTTTTTTATTAGTTCACCTTTATTGAACAGGTAATCTCACTGAGACATGAGGGTTCATTCTCAAGAGAGACAGGTTTCATGCTTTTGTGGTTCATTCAATTACAGCATTAGATTTTATCGAAGATTTTTTGGCAGCTAAGGTGAAACAATTTATAAGAAACAACACCAGGATGAACCAGGAAGACACGAGCTAAAATGTAATGCTTGTTTTATTTGGTTGCAATTAGGCTTTTATTTGATAAGACATGTCAATTAATGAAACACAGACATCATTTATATCTATTCTTATAAAATAATCGACGGCTTCAAAACAACTACAATTACTGAAAAAATAATTTACCTTGGATTTAAAATATTATTTTTGTATTTCATACATTTATGTTGAAAAAAATGAAGTTGTAATCGTTGGCAGATCTCTTAGTGATCTGTTAGCACTCAGAATGTGTTATGAATGACTCTCAGCCATGACCATTATGACTATTTTTAGTGTTACCTACGTGGCCGTCTTAAATCAAATTCTCTAATGATTAAATTTTAATTAAAAGATAACATTTGTCAAAGAAGAAAATGGATCATGAGCAGGAATTCCTTCCTCTTAGCAACAAAATTCATAAACGTCCAATCAGGTAAATGTTTAGATTTGTGTAAAATGCCCAGATTGTCATTCATTTTTTTATTTATTGTGTATTATTATGTTAGATCAGGAAAGCTCTGATGCCTTCATCGCTGCTGCTGATGATGATGATCCCGGTATCAGCACAGATGGCTAAGAGTGAAGCGAGAAGCTGAATCCAAACCTGATTCAGGGGAAGCTCATCGTCTGTCACATCGGCTCCACGTAACACGAGTAATGTCAGTGTGTGGGTTTAATGACGCTACTGGATGTGAAAACCTCACACATTACTTCTCATAAAAATGGTTTTACAACAATACATAAGTGTTTATTTTATGGAAACGATAAAACTGCATGTAAATTAAATGATGGAGTCAATAACATGTAATAAACTGTTTATAATGATTGATACACTTTTAACTTTGATGCACAAACAAGAAATGATTAAGCACGCTTACTTAGACTTCAGGGGATTTTAGTTCTGACAAGTTATTGATCTTCTTTGCACATTTTAATACTTGTTTAACTTTTCTATAAAAAACTAAGTAGAAATGAGGCGATGATGGTGCATTCCCTTTGTTCTGTAGGAAGAAGCACAGCTCCTAATAGGATTTGTCAGTTTGATTTACAAACACTTATTAGACCAGGTAATTAGACTTTCTCCATGGTCATCTTGACAAATAGCAGCTCTTTCACCAATGTGTTTGCTTAACAAATGTCTACTTTTCTTTGGTCAGTTTCTTTGATGAATTTCACATCTAGTTAAAAGAAACGAGCATGATTTACGCCACGTTCACCTGCGTCCTCAGACGCTGAGAGTTTGGAGGAAACTCATGATGCACCTGCATCTTACTAATTGCTGCAAACTCTGAGTGGTTCATAAAGCTTTTACAAAATATAAAACCCACTTCCTAAATTAGATTTTTAAAAGGAAAGTTAGAGTTCAGGTGTTGCGTTTTAATTCCTTTATCTGTTGTTGTGAACACACGTTTGTCCTTATCTTCTCTATTTCATTTTTGCAGGTCACTCATAATGAGTTCTACTATTTTACACCAATGAATGTTCAGAGCTGATGGGTTTATGACCTCCTGTCTTGTGTTAACATGCTAATTTAAAAACCTGTCAAATATTTTTTTCTGTAAATTTTTGTTTTTGTTCCTCGTTTTTAGGAGGGGGGGGGGGTGAAGGCGCTCTGCACAGAGTGCGCACGTGCAGGAAGTGAAAACTAACCCAGGATTGGCTTCACCAGAATGATTGACAGTTATGCGGACCGTATAGATGATCCACCCCCCAGAAGTAAAGAGCGTTTTCAATATCTTTAATCTAACTGCTGAACTGTCTCCTCAGCCTTCATTAGTGTCTACAGGAGCGGTTCATCACTAAATCAAACAAATCAGCTGTGTTCATGATCTAAAACATGCAGGAAACATGCTGGAAACATGCAGACTGCAGCACCAGGTATGTCTCCTCAAATTTTGTCTAAGTCCCAACAGACCAGACCGGCAACTCTGAAGTTGCAAGTGGAATATTCTGGCCACAGGGGGCGATAGGGGCTGGGTGGCCTCTCATTAACCCTGTAAAGGGTCATTTTAGCACATACTGGCTCAAGAAACTGATTTAAAAATATGAAAAAGTTTAAATGTATCCCTTTAAGTCAATAACAAATGCTTTATTTCAGTTTTGAGCTGCTCTTATTTGTGTAATTTCACCCAAAAACAATCCTGATGACACCCTGGTGCGTTGTTGCGTAGACATTTCACTTTTTCACTTTACTGACATGAAAAGAAACTTTGGGGGGGGCTGTTTTCATTGAAGTTTAAAATTGAAAAAGTTTCCCTGTGAAGTCCTTCGCGTTAAAATCCTGACTTTGAAGCATCAAAGCCAAATCAAGTGTTTAACACACACACACACATGCTGGTGGATTTGGAAAACTTGGCCATTATTCTGTGGAGAGCAATCAGAAGGTCATGCAGGTGCTTTGTTGGATGTGAGGTGCTAATGAGTCTACAAAGAACAAATGACCTCCCTGTCTCTTTTTGTCATTAATTACCTCATTTAGATGTGACCTTTTACTAGAAGCAGCAGTGAAGCAGGAAAACATCCTGACTCTGTTGCAGAGAGAAAATGAAAACACTGCAGAGGATTGGATGGATGAAAGATGTGTTGGAGTGACAGGGTCAAGTTGGGTTAATAAAAGTCTCGGAGGGTGCAGGCTGTGCTTTTGCAGATCCCTGGGAAAAAGGTGTCATGTTTATGGTTTGAGATAAAGGCTCATCCTGTGAGCTCCAGCCTCCACCGTTTGACAAGATGAAAGAGTTCAAGCAGCGGTGACCCGACTGCTCTGCAGCAAATTCTTTAGGATTGGAAACGCTCGGCTGGTGTCGCTGGAGCATTTAATACGAGGCTCAAATCCACATGTTGCAACAAATCTGAAATTCTGTCAGCAGGTGGCGATCAGAGATAAAGGACGTCGATAAGAGCAGCACTTCCTGCAGAATCCAAGGAAAGGTGTGAATTAAATAGAACATCAGATGTTTTTAAATTTCTGTGCAACAACTAAAGTTTATTCCAAGTTTTATGGTACATCAAACACAAACTCATGGTGAAGAAACAATAGCAGCTCATTTTCACGAGTCAACTATCAGAGATCTTAATTTTTGTGAAGGTGTTAAACAAATAAAAATCATAAGAAATAGAAGTAGTTCACCTCTTGGAAAGGAAACTGCTGTTTTGCAGAAATTTCTGAATTTGGGGAGTAAAGCTCAACTTTATTTAGAAAAGTTGTCAAGTGCATCATTTTCCCAAGAAAATGAGACATCACAGCAACAGAAATAAACCCATATGTTAGTCTTGTCTGAACTTCAATGCAGTATTAGAAGAATCAATGATGACATGATCATGCAATCCGTGCTACTAAGATGTGTCACAACTTCATATTTTAGTTTGGAAAATCAGATGATGGAGGAAAATTCATGCTTGTTGCTTGGCAGCTCATTAAAACCATACTATGCTACTTTTATATATTTTAAGGGCTATCTTAAGGGCTAAAATTACCCTTTACAGGGTTAATGAAATGTCACTCAGACCCACAGCCCTCTGTGGCCAGAATACCGCATTTGCAACTTCAGAGTGGCGGGCCGCTCCCTGCTGGACTTAGAAAAAGGAGCTGACATGCCTGGTGCTGCAGTCTGCTTCCAGCATGTTTCCTGCATGTTTTAGATCATGAACACAGCTGATTTGTTTGATTTAGTGATGAAGTGCTCCTGTAGACACTAATGAAGGCTGAGGAGACGTTTCAGCAGTTAGATTAAGGTGTTAAAAAGAAGAACACACAGCAAAGAGATAAGTTCTACTTTCGCTTTCAATAATGAACACTAGGGGGTGCTAAAAACAAGCCAAAACTGCCAAGGGTTACTTTAAAAGCGCCTGAAAACCACAAGTTGTTTGATATTTAAGTCCCGTTGTTGGTTTAACAGTCTAATTCTGCATGTTTGAATTATGCTTCATAGCATAGTTTAAGAACCTTTATATAGAATTTCTAAGCTGGTTTTCTGATTCAAACCTTCTGGATCTGGGATCATGTTGTCACTATTCATTCAAAAATCATATCTAGAGTAAAATGTAGTGAGATGTCAGCTTTACATCGACCTGCTAACTAGTCTTCAGGTTTTAGATCACATGATGCAATAAAATGACTGTTTAGACAAACTTGACTGAGAAATTCTGTGTATTTATCTGCAAAATGACACCCAAGTAAAGAGGTAAAGGTGGTATTTTGTAAACATCTGAACTCAGATTTCAAATTAAAAATATTTATAAAGAAATGACAGATTGGAAGATTAATGAGGCAGGACGACGGGCTCTCTAACACCTCGGGAGAGGATGGTAATACATTCATGTCAAAGCTTTTACTGCTTTATTTAATTTACCCGACAGCTGAGGACACAAACCAGGTGTTATGATCCTACATCGCTGCTGTTTTTAAATTTCATCTGGCTGTTAGAAACGTGCAGCGTTTTTCTCTCTGACGTGAGGATCTGTGATTTAAAGTTTACACGGTGGATGTCCTGGTCTTTGTCCTGCTGCGGGCTGGGCCCCCCACCGGTATGTCTCTGTCTGCCTCTGGAGGAGTAGTGGACCTTAATCCTCACGTCTAAACAGACAGCCCAAGACTGTTTGTTCTGGTTCTTCGTGAAAGTTGGACAGAATTACAGAAGAGGTGACTTAAAGCTGCAAATGTGTGAATAGGGTAAAATTATTCAGACATTAAAAATCATTTCAAATGTGTTTTTGTCAGTTAATATTCCACTTATTGATGTCTGTGTTGCCAAATCTACTGTAAATAGTAGAAACTTTTAAAAATATTTTCCACCTCCACACATTGAATAAATAGTTTTATCAGGACTGTATAACAAATTTATGCCCGACCAATCACAATAACCCTGGTGAAATCATTTATTACTTACCTAGCCATTAGCAGCACGGCTAGGTTAGAGTCCGTAGTTCATGCCGTTCTTTCTAAAAGAACTCTCCAGCGAGGAAAAGACGGCCCAATAATAACTCTGGTCTTTGCTCTTGCTCTATTGCGTTCTCTTATTCTTTTCCTAGATTCATCTGATACGGGATTTCTAGCTTTCTCTGGTGGATCTGCCACTGCTAAACCGCGGACCTACGTTATACTACTAAGGCAAGCCAAAAGGATAATAAAACGTGTGTTCTAAACTTGCGCATCCTAAAATCGCTCGTTATGTCCGTTATGACATAACGAGCGATTTTAGGATGCGCTTTATTTAGCCCCCTTTGACGTCAAAAAGCGCGTTCAAGACGTGCATTTTGGCGGACATAACGCGCGTTTAGAATGCACGCTTTTTTTTTATCCCTTTGGCTTGCTATATTCTGCCGAAAAACGACACGCAGTCAGTACTTCCTGTTTCGACCCGAAGCAAAAAAACTGTATAGTGCGATAAAGTGACGTGGGACCCCCTAACACTATCACAGGTGCCAAAAATGAACATAGTAGATGATAGTATGCTGCCAAAACTTTACAATAAACATTATTTTAAGGGGTAAAAGTTGCGGAATGTTGCTTTAAATATACTATCTAACTAATATATGATACATCTGTATGCCATAAATGCCTTACACACTGTTGTGTTGTGTTGCAAACTGATGTTTGCTGGCATCTTTGGGCTAGGCTCTTTAAAAGCACCTCAGGATGATTCAAACTGCATCCAGAGACAAATGAGATGGGTCAATAATATAAAATAAATGTAACATTACAGTTATGGTCTATTATATTTACTCTGTTAAATACAAGCACAATGTAGATGTTGGTTTATGGTGGTTTTGGACTCAGCATTGTTTATTATCATTTTAAATTGCCTACTGGTGGTGGTTGGAGGGACCGGTGGCACCAGTGTACAGCAGCCTCACCTCCATTAGTGCGCCCAAGGGCAGCTGTAGCTACGATGTAGCTCGTCACCACCAGGGTGTGGATGTGTGCGTGAATAGGTGAATGACTGATTGTGTTGTAAAGCACCTTGGGGGGTTCTATGACTCTGGAAGGCACTATATCAAATACAGGCCATTACCATTAGTCTTCACTTGGATGTAAATTCAGCTATTTGTTTGATGACCAGTAGGTGGCAGCAGAGTGATAGCATATGAGTAAGATGAGGCTGGGATTAGATCTCTGTGTGTGTGTGTGTGTGTGTGTGTGTGTGTGTGTGTGTGTGTGTGTGTGTGTGTGTGTGTGTGTGTGTGTGTGTGTGTGTGTGTGTGTGTGTGTGTGTGTGTGTGTGTGTGTGTGACAAGGACTCCAGATTTCTTTGAGCAATGATGCTGGAAACTGATGTCTTCTTAAAGCACATAATCCTACAGTTCTCTGTTTATTTTCAAATGGTCTGATGTATGTGCACATGGGTGGGTTAAGTTGCAACACGAGTCTAATGCTGTTATGTTTGGCCTTTATTGGCTCACTGAGAGAACCAGCTGCAGGTCACGTTGCTTCTGGATAATTAACTGTCTGATGCCAAACTGTGTTTGAATAAAGCGTTCACTTTAGCAGCTTTTACATTTTTAGGATTTTCGTTTCACTGTAGCTGCACAGGTCCAACAAAATAATGGCCACGAATCATACGGGTGTCTGTCGAAGATTTATTCTCATTTCTCATCTCTCTTTTATTCAATAAGCACTGTGAAAACTATAAATAAAGAACATTTGGCTCAAATCTTATATTTTACAGTTTTCTTTAAGAGCCTGAACAGTCTCAAATTACTGTAATGTACAACAACACAATGTAAAGAAATAAAGATCACAACAATAAGTCATATTTCCCTTAATTAAAGCAAAACCAAAGCATGAACAGCTACTGCCTTTAGAACCACATACAGAATAACTTCTCTTCAGTGTTCATTGAATGTGTCTGTGTACACGGAGTAAAGTATTTATAATATAACTGTGATGCATTCATGTGCACAGTAAACAATGGGAAATTACACTTCTAATCAACTCCTTTTGAAGTGAACATCCCTTTACTCATTGTTCATCAGTTTAACAACTTTTAAACTTTTTATTATAATATTCTATGAACTTTTTATACTTTAATTGTTAGAACACAGTAATAGATCTGAAATAAATGTCTCTTAGTCCGTTACATTCACACTAGAGTATTTTATTAACACATTTAGAACTTCAGTAAAGCTGCTGCTTGTTGTTATTTAAAGGCAAATCAACTCCCCACATCCTATTTTTACATTTTATAAATATGTTGATAAAATTCAAATGAAGCACAGCAGGTTAATGTGAAATGTGCTGTAAAGTTCTGTATCACCTTTTTCAGAATCCTGTGTTTTATGATGCTCTTAGTTTCTCCACACAATAAAACGAGTCTTGATTATAATGTATCAGTTCAAACTTTAGAGACAAAATGATAGAGTAAACATAAATTTAGTGCTACTGACTGAGCAGAGATTAAGACCACATGTCCCAAAGAACAAAGAGACTCTATGATACACGTCTCAGCTGAGCCTCGTCAGAGATTAATATCATATGACTCTGACAGCAGATGGGTTTGTTTTATCGTGTAATATGTGTGTTCAGCTGTAAGCTATCGCTCTGTGATTCACTATTACCTGCTGTGTGTGTATAAACCTGGAACATCCAGGTTCTATCAGAACAACAAGTTACAGATCAGCTGTTTGTCACATCATAACATGCCTAAGTTTGCATAACATGTAAACCACTCCCTCATTTTCTTGGTTATAAAAGACTACAGCAGAGAGGAAACAGACAGAGTGCATGCTGAGGTCTTGTGCCTTAACATACGCTCTCCTCTGCAGAGAACTTAAAACTTATTCACTGGTGTCTGTCTTGTTTTCCCAAAGCCTGGTCAATTGTAGGGTAAACGAATAACCCTGACACAAAATATGCTGTTTCAGTTATAAACTAATTATTTTATTGTTAGGATTGTTTCATATTTTTGTTTTGTGAAAAAAATAAAATAAAATGCAATCTTGTGAGATTTGATTGCATGTTTTCGTTTTTTAAAACCATCTCAATGAAGTGATGGGATTATTTTTCTCTTTTGTTGTTGTTAAAATGGTTTTCTGAGCACTTTAAATTAGTACATAGAAACATTTTTCTTTTACAAAAAATAGTAATCCATTAAGGGATTTTATTTTTTCTTCATTTTCATGTGTGCTGCACAGCACTAAGAGGGTGTGGTCACCAAGCATTTATGACTGTATTGAGTAGATAAAGAGCCTAGGCAAAGGAGAATAAGTGTTTACCCATGTATGCTGTCGATGGCTTTAGTCTGACTCATAAAAATCTGAATCCATGTTAAAAACAGGTAAAAACCGGTCAAAATAAATCAACAAACAGCAGAAGAGCAGCTTTGTCGAAGAAGAAAAGTGATTTAAGGTCAGTAACGACAACAGTTTGAAACTCAGCTGTGTGGATTGTTCTGTCCAAGTTTTGGTTTGTTATCAGCTGCTTGGTTTATCTAATCACACTCATGGTAGCATTAGATTTAAAAATCCTTAAAAGCCTACTTAAAAAATAATGATAGGAAAATAGAACACTTCCATAAATAAAGTTAAAAAAAGGTTTTAATCTACTTTTTTGTATAATTTAAATAATTTTGTTTTTACTAAACACAAGTAATAAATTAAACTATTCATTGAGTCTTTATTTGTTTTACAGATTGTTGTGGAAATTAAAGGTTAAATTACTAGTCTATTATGTAGTGCTGTTATTTACCTGAAGGTGGCAGCATTGTACCTTTACACCTAATGTTTTGTTTTTGTGTATTTCACCCTCTATAGACAATAATCATTAACCTTTTATTCGAATATTTAAACCACACCTAACAGTCTAAATTTTTATCATAATTAACAAAAATTTCAAATCCATCAAAGATACAAAGGCCCCTTTTGTTTTATTTTCACAATAAATGAGTATTTTACACCCACGGGGTTTTTGTTACATTTAGCTTCATTTAAAAAAGCGAATATATATTTTGCGACATTGAGAAATAAATGACAATATAAAAATAAAACACAACATACGAAATTTAACGCACACACATTAGGTTCGCATCATTTGTCCACGGCGCGTCATTCCAATTGAAACCAGGTTAAAAAGTATCAGCAGGGAGGTGTGTTTATTATTGTGGTAATACTGTACCGACACGCGACACATGATAACAGAAACTATTGTTGTTAATGTCTAAGAAAGTTAGTGGAAAAAGCAACTACAGTAATTCCCACATGAACGTTTTTACGATGTTTTTTTTGTAAGCACCGAACTGGCCAGTGTCCTGGTGGAAGGAAATGGAGCAGACCCACGCAAAAACAATACCGGAACTGGGTACGTAACTTCCGTTCCGCGAAGCTGGAAATTTGGCGCCGCAGAAGATTTAATTAAACGTGTTAAAAACCACCTGGGAGATTGTCGTGGAGATGTTTTTCGATGTTTTATCAGCCCGGAAGTTTCTATCGGGGTTGTGGGGTGTTTGTGGAGAAATACGGAGAAACAACTGTGTTCCCGATTCGCGTAGTTAGCTAATGATGCTACCGAGGAGATCCTTCTGTTGACAACAGTTAATTTGTCAAACTATCGAATCAGTCATTTCTGGATTAAAAAGAAGCAGGTCGCTGTTTGCCACTATGAATAGGACCAAGATTAAGAAGAAAAAGGTGAGTCATAGAAATAATGATAATAATAAAAACTGTTTATAATTTATTTCTTTAAAATGTTGTATTATTTCTGCAGAGGCGAACTTAGGATGTGTAAGCGTTGGGAGGCTTAGCCCATCAAAGAAATGTTTGCATTTCCATCTATATTTTGCAAAATACCCACACGTTTTAATCCAGAATTAGTTTCTTGGTACTTTTTAAGGTGCCAGACTTCGTCATGGTCTTTTTATTTTACAGTAATGTTTTGGTTCTCCATCTTAGTTATTTTATAGTAATCTATTTTTTCAATGATCTTAACAAAAACAAACTGTGGGAGGAGTACCGTTATACATTGAAACACAGATGTCATCTATTTACATGTAAATCAGTGAATCTTAACACAAAAGCAGACCTTATAGGCTTGATATTCTCAGTCCAATTTGACCAGATTTCCTAGAGCCAGTCCTTTTGAATAAATTCATTTTTCAATAACATACATTTCTTGAATGGTGTTGAGCCATTTTGCAATGGTTGGGAGGTTGGGTGTCATCCATATATGAGCTATGGTTTTCTTGTTTGCTGCCAAAGAAAAATACGAGCAGGGACGGGTCCAGGGGGGAGCTTGGGGGGGTACTGGCCACCCCTGGTGCCCCTGCAAAACTGAGACAATAAAACATCTATCATATAAACAATCAAAACATATAAACAATACAAACATATAAAACTTGTAATATACAATTAAATAAAAATTAAAAACAACTTTTTTAACCTATTATATTATCATGCTATGCTAGCCACGTATTGCCTGAAAAATGATTTCACTCAACAAGGAGTCAGGAATGATTAATAACAGAGTTTAACTAAGTGATAGTTTTTAGATGTAGTTCTGCATTACTGCTCTGAATGTTTTAAGTGCTGAACTCTGAAGCAGCTCTTTTGGTTTATCTCCTGACTCATGTGACATGCTTGTGATGTTTTATCAGTTACCCCCAGGGGCATCTAGGGAGCAGCAGAGCATTTCTTCTTTCTTTTGCTCCAAAAGCCATAAGGTAAGTCTTTTATTTATTTATAAAACTCCCTTTATGACATTGTTTTCACTTAAACCTGGACAAGTTACAATAATAAAAACACACTAAACAGCATTTTAATCTAAAGCTATTGGGCAGGAAATCTGCAGCCAGATGTTTCTGTCTTTGTTTTCTTTAATCTAAAATAGTTTTTCTTACTACAGTAGCCCAAAAGAGACAAAATGCAAACGTGTTTTGTGGTTCTTGTCATTTTTTTCCTTTTTCTTTGCAATCATCATCCACACCACGTCTTTATTAGACCACATCACCCCCTGTGGGCACTAATTTCCTCTTAAAATTCACCAAATATTTTTTTTGTGACTTCATTTATTGTTTCTCCATTTTTTGAGCAACGTTGGTTTTTGTGTTTTGTTTTTTTGCTTTTAGGGTTCACCGTCCACAAAAGTGCCCATCACCGTTGGTGCACTCACCAAGACCGACCTTCAGATTAAAGATGGTGAAAGGCTTAACTCGCCATCAAGGAGGAGCATCCTTGGTGACTTGAAAAACCTCCTCCCCTCCTCCCCAGATCTTCTCCTCTCAGTACCCGAAACACCCACCAGTCAGATCAGGCTCTCCTCCTCCGGAGAGGAGGACCAGCTGAGCCCAGAGCTGGCCAGAGAGGCGACACACAGAGATAAAAACAGGCATCTGTCCCCCATCTGTCGCAGCCCTAGATCTAAAGGTCTAAAACTACGAAGAATCATGAACAAGGAGCGAGAAAGAACCAAGACAGAGGATGGTCTGTTTGCACCTTTGAAGAGACTCTTCAGTCCTCCTGAGGAATCCCGCAGTGCCAAGAGAACAAGGAGCACAAACGCTGTGATTCACTCTGCAGGAATCATCCTGAAGGGGAAGATGCCTCACCTCTCCAGTGACCAATCACCTGGCCCGTCTGAAAGGTCACAAGGTCACAGTGAAGGTAAACAGAAAGTGACATCTCTGAAATCAGCAGAAGGTGGGAAAGAGCATCAGGAGGAAAAAGACCAGACAGATTCTGCTTTTACTGTTATAACTGATCTGGAAGCAACTGACACAAAAACCCACAAAAACCTGCAGAGCCCCCTGGATAAGGACACTAACACTATTGCCGCTCGTGCACATGAACCCAGTGCACCCAGTGACTCGCACCAACAAAAGGAAGTGGTGGTCCTAAAAGAAACTACAGCAACACTTGAAACAGATGGAGACCAAGGTACCCCTCCAGATCAGGAACAAGCAAGTACAGGTGTGCATCTTGTGATTATTATGATCACTTTTAGACAAAGCTAAAAAAATATGTCTAATTGTCAAATAATGTCCATCAAAGCTGATAAATTACAGAAAAACGACTTATAAGTCGAGATTCCTTCATATTTTTCTCTTTTTTCATATAAAAACAGATAATCCAGGAGTTGTGGCTGAGTGTCCCGGTGAAGAGGGGATTGAAGAGAGCTGGTTTACCGAGCAGATGGATGAAGACGTAGATGATAAATCCAAAAAACCTCTGTAGGAAACACCTGAACTCAGTTTACGTGCAGAAACTGTAGTCATGATGAACGCAGCTCGTTCAGGTGGAACTTGAACACATCAGTCATTTTCTCTTTGCTGTTCTGTTTCTACAGTAAAGTCCCGGATCACGTGATTCTGTCTGGAGGCCTGAATAACCGCTACGTGGTTGTGGATGTGGAGGAGAGACCCAGTGATAAATTACTGAGCATCTCCTGCTCCAGGTCTCTGTGTCCCACTGAGACCTGCCTGCTGAAAGACGGATGGTAACGCTGCCTCCTCGGTTAAACTTATGTCGTCTTGTTCAGCTAACAAAAGATAAACTCACGTCAGCCTCAAAATCTTTGTGATTGATCTCAAGCTTTCTGGTAATTAGGACTCTGTGGCTGTTTTTTAACCTGTCAGGGAGACTACGCCGGTTTGTCGAGGCGATGTGGTGCATCTGGAGGGCAGCTCTGACGGTGGGACCTGGCTGGTGGATCGGGAGCGGGGTTTCCTGGTTTTGCTGCCTGACAGCCTCGTCTCCGGTACCAGCATCTCTAATTCCATCCGCTGCATGAGGCGAGCAGTGCTGGGAGATATGTTCAAGGTATTCACCATTAACCACTACCGTGATGGTGGGGTGTTTTATTTTGTTACAATGTTTTTATTTATTTATTTTTGCCTTGATGCAGAGTTTTGATGGCGGCTCTAAGCAGATGCTCAACGGTACCATGGTCCATGAAGTCTTCCAGAGAGCGGCCAGAGCGAAAGAGTTTTCTTTGCAGAAACTGTCCGAGCTGGCTGATGAAGCTCTGCACAGTCCTCGTTACCTGGGAGACATGTAGGTGGTTAGACTGGATTTGGCAAAGAAAAGGTGTTTTCCCCTGTTTAAGAACTTGTTACAGGACATTTCTCCTCACCTGTGAAAGCAGGCCCACAGACTACTGCTTAACATTTTATTTGCTATAACCAGTCAGCCTGGTTTAAGTGGTCTGTGTGAATCGGGGTGTCCGATGTGCGGCTCACGGTCCATTAGGGACCCTCGGAGTAATTTTTGCAGCTCTTAACTGTAATTCAAGGGTTCAGACAGTATTTTACTAAAATGAGGCAGAACATAAAAATGCAAATACATTTAAATCTTTTTAAAATGGAAACGCAACATATTTGTGCTTTGTTAACCACATTATTTAATTTTATGGTAAAAAAAGAAAGTTGAGAAGGGACCAGAATGTTTGGATAATTGAAAAAAAGTTTGAATTTAGAAAAAAATAAAAGTCTACACTGAATGTCAATTTTTGATTGGGTCTGGACAAAGTAGTCTATAAAAGAGTAAAACTTTACCGGTACCGCTCGGTCCAGACTCATTTCTTCAATGACCGGACGTAGCGGCTACCAGTGTTGTAATGCATTATTTATTACTTGTTACTCACATTTTAAAGTAATTCATTACATTACAATATTACTCATTTTAAAATGTAAGGCATTACATTACTTTTGCATTACTTTAAGTTACTTTCACCAAAATAATATGGATTTGGCAATCTAAATGTAGCTCATGACGCTCAATTAGCTCATCAGACATCCAGTTGAAGGTGATGTGTTATTTAACTGGGCTAGGGGTTGTTGTTAAAACAGTCAAACATAATTAACAGTTCTTTAGATGTAGCACATAAAGTGCATTTGACTACAATGTTCTTCATATCCTCATTTTTCACAAACGTAAAGTAACGGGCGTATGCCCATCTGGAGAATGTTCTAACGTTAGATCAGCTGCAGGTTCACTCATCTCTGCTCAGTCTGACTACAGGAAGTGAAACATTTTGCGTGAACATTTCTCTTCTGCTGATATTGTGTAGCCTAGAAATCTAGACACACCATAGCAGAAGCTGAAAGATTTTGCTCTGCAGGTCCTTCTGATCACCTCCATCAGGGCTGGGTTATGAGTGCTCCGGGGCATGAAAGTGCTCAAAGCTGGCCAGGACCCCCAGAAAATTATTTTTTATTAAATAAATGCAACAACATATTGTACGCTGCAAGCTTAAATTAATTGAGCGTGTGTGTGTGGTGGAGTGGCTCCACCCTGTATTTTGCCTTGGTCCCCAAATGCCTGGATACGGCCCTGGGTGTGGAACTGAGTTTTGAAGGTGATCTGAATTTTATCAAAGAAAAAAATATTACATTTTTATAAATTATTGCTTTATATTGTTATTGTTGTGTAGTCTGCTCAAAAGACGCCCTGGTGCGCTGAGAGTCCATATAAATAATGTCATATCAAAACTGGACCTTTATTCAGGCTCCCATTTAATTAGAACCCTGAAGAAACCCCACTAATTGATTCCTGGTTAAAAATGCGTTGTAATGTGCGCATTACTGACATTGTACAGAGTAAAATATTACTGAATTTCTTTCTGTAATGCCTTACATTACCGCGTTACAGCAAAAAGCAATGCATTACAGTGTTTAATTACTTTTGTGACTTGTTACTCCCAACACTGGCGGCTACTACTGTGTCGTAGGAATTTTCTGCGCTTCAATTATGGCTGTTCATTCCACTTAATTTTGTAAAAACTGTAAAAATAAATAAACACAAAACATAGAGAAAAAAATAATCTGAGAGAAAAAAAATCTGAAAATGAACAAATAAAGATTTAAACTTGAAAAAACTGATTTGAAACTGAAACTAAAAAATATTCAAAAAGTTTGATTATGAGTTAAAACTTTTTCAAGCTGAAAGAAAACTGTTTTTTCACTCCTTTCTATTTTTTAATATGTTTTTAAATTTCAAAAGTTCAAAATTTGACATTCAGTTTCAACGTTTTACTTTTTCAGGTTCAAACTTTTTTTTTTCTCAACAATCCAAACTTTCTGGCCCTCTCTTGGCTCCATATAAAATATTTACTCATATCTCATTCTTGTTGCAAATAATGAATAAAAATGTATTTCCAAACAAAATCACAACCACAATATTTTCTTATTTTTTTAAAAAAAATCACATTTTTGTGCCTTATAAGCACTTTAAACTTGACGATTTTGGCTCAAGTCTGTAAAAGTTCTGTTGTAAATGACATTAATAATAGTGAATAACTAACTTATCACTAGGATTTTGCTTCTTTGCTGGTGATTTTTCCACATTTACTTGTATTTGTGTGTTTGCAGGTACTCTTTAGGTGTGAGTCAGGAGGAAATGAAGCAGGAGCTGCACGATTATTTACCCTCACTAGAAAGCTGGGCCAACGAATACCTCAGCTCTTCCAACCCTAAAGCCATCAGCCTTAAAACGTTTGTACAAGTGTTTCATCAGCGCTGAGTTTTGAAACGTCCTGACCTCGTAATGGGCTTTGACCTTCTCCTAATGAGCTGATTGTTTGTCTGCCAGCAGCAGCCGGTGCCACGACTCAGCTTCTTTCTTTAGAGTCAGCGAGTTGGCAGACATTGAGGAGAACGTCTGGTCCCCCAGATTTGGCCTCAAAGGGAAAATAGACGTGACGGCAAAGGTTCAGATCCAACGAGCGCCAAACAGCAGCCGCAAAATTCCTGAGGAAAAAACCATTCCTCTGGAGCTGAAAACAGGAAAAGAGTCAAACTCCATAGAGCATCGCAGTCAGGTAGGTGGACTCTCATAGGTCATTTATTATTATTTAAAGTCAGGTTAAAACGTGGTTTTATTTGTGTCTTTGCACATCTATTTACAGGTAATTCTGTATACTCTGATGACCACGGAGAGATATAATCCTGATGTCGGCCTTCTTCTTTACCTCAAGACTGGAAACATGCACCCGGTAGCAGCCGGTCACATGGACCACCGAGGTACCGGGAGCCCAGATCTGTCCCAAACAAACCAGCTGCTGCTCCGTTTGTTTTTTAGCTCTCAGATATCAGCTGCTGCAACCTCAAAACGATAAAACATTGTTTTCCTCAGAGCTGCTGAAGCTAAGGAACACTTTGGTTCATCACATCAACAGCTGTGTGGAGAAGAAGGCGGATCAGAGCCACCTGTCCAGACTTCCTGACATCCTGACGGACAGACGGACCTGCAAGTACTGCCCTCAGAGGCTGAGCTGTGCTTTATATGAAAGGTAAGCAGGAAATTCACATTTACTGTTTCCACTCTTCGGTTGTCTCCTTCTGTTGAAACGTGCCTCCATCTGTGTTTCAGAGCGCTGGATGCGAGCTCTGCAGATGCCAGCGAGGAGGTCGTGCGTACTTTTCTGCAACAGGAGACGGGTCACCTGACTCTGCCGCATCTGAACTACTTCTCTCATTGGCTGCTGCTCTGCTGCCTGGAGGCGTCCACCATGGAGGCCAAGAACGGCCGAAAGCGTGTTTGGCTGCAGTCGGTTGAGGAGAGGTGCTGGACGAAGCTGGTTGTTTCTGAACTTAAATAGAATTGAGCATCAAAGCACAATAAGATATTTTTGTTTTAGTGAGAAGACGGGCAGGTGTGTGGGGAATCTGCAACTCAGCGGCCCGGTGGGGCTCCAGTCCGAAGGTGTCTTCCTGCATCGTTTCCAGCGCAGCGGCATTTCCTCCCAGCAGGGTGTGACCAGCTGTGGTCTGACCGGCGGAGATCGCATCGTCGTCGGCGACCAGGAAGGGTGCTTTATCGGCTTGGCGACCGGGTACCTCTGTGAGGTCAACAGAACATCTGTCAGCTGCACTCTGGACCGGTAACGGAAGATTCAAACATTTGTTATTAGAAAAATTTAAACCATTTATCCACATTTTTGTGGTTTTTAACTTTAACAGAGACCTGTCAAAGTTCAGCGGGATGTTGTTTCGACTGGACGGTGATGAGGGAGTGGTGGGCCTCAGCATGCATCTCAGTAACCTCTCCAGACTGATGGAAAACAGCCAGAACAGGTAGGAACTGGGAATTATGAAGCCTAAACTGGTTCATGGAAACATTTAAGATGGTCCTTTTATTTTGAAATCTGGTTTAATGTTTGTTGTTCTAATGGCTTTGTGCAGTGAGCGTCTCAGAGAGCTGGTTGTTGACCTTCGTTCTCCAGAGTTCATCAGCAACCTCAGCTCTGTTCTGCCCAGAGAGGCTAAAGACACCGTAGCCAACATCCTGAAAGGTGAAGAAGCTTTTTTTCCTGTGTTTTATTGTAAAGTTTAGCTCAATTTCTTCTGTTTTGAATTGGAGCTAAATAACCTGGGTTCTGTTCACGCAGGTCTGAACAAACCGCAGAAACAGGCCATGAAGAAGGTGTTATTATCCAAAGACTATACCCTGATAGTTGGAATGCCTGGCACCGGGAAAACCACAACGATCTGCACCCTGGTAAAGCTGGAACAGAACAAAACTGATCTTTCTGTAAAAAAAACAGAACACTGACACTCCTCCATCTTGATTTTATTTGTTCCCAGGTTCGGATCCTGCTCGCGTGTGGCTTCAGCGTGCTGCTGACCAGCTACACTCACTCTGCTGTCGACAACATCCTGCTGAAGCTGAAACGCTTCCGGGTCGGCTTCCTGCGTCTGGGGCAGGGACAGAAGGTCTGCCTCCATCTGATGTCGTTTTTAAATCACTGTTTAGTCGTCTAAAAACTACATTTTTCTCTTACTCCTGGTTTTCCAGGTTCATCCTGAGATCCTGCCGTATACGGAGGAAAGTGTGAGGAAGGAGAGGGACGTTCACACCCTGTCAGACCTGGAGCAGCTGTATACCAAAGAGGTGAGGAATTTTAAATTAGTTTCATTTTGATTCTGATCTCATTTTAAATAAAAACACACTTTTTCCAGCTGGTGGTAGCAACCACCTGCATGGGCATCAAGCATCCGATCTTCACACGCCGACAGTTTGACTTCTGCATCGTTGACGAGGCGTCGCAGATCAGCCAGCCCATTTGCCTCGGACCTCTTTTCTACGCCCGCAGGTTCGTCCTGGTCGGAGACCATCAGCAGCTGCCGCCGATCGTTCAGAACCACGAAGCCAGGTCTGTCTGTAAATGAGATTTCTGCTGATGCAGTTTCCAGCTGGACTGAAGCATTATTGCTGCTGTGACGGATAGACGAGTGCGTTATGTTGCTGTTTTTTCCCTCCAGGACACTTGGGATGGACGAGAGTCTGTTTAAGAGGTTAGAGCTCCACGGTGATGCCGTGGTTCAGCTCAACGTCCAGTATCGGATGAACAGGTAATTTGAGCTCATCCTGCAGATCAGGTTACTAACAAAGGACAAAATTCTCCTTTTGAATGTTCTCTTATTTTGAGAGATTGGTAATGTTTATGATGCTGTAAATTTTACCCAAACAGGCAGATTATGTCCCTGAGTAACTCTCTGATGTACGACGGCCGGCTGGAGTGTGGATCGGAGAGGACGGCCACGGCTCTGCTCACGCTGCCCTTCCTGCTCCCCATCCAGTCAGAGCTCCTTTCCTTGTCTCAGTCCCACCCAGAGCTGGACCTGTCCTGGGTACAGGCCACACTGCTGCCCAGCAATCCTGTCTGCTTCCTGGACTCCTCACTGGTTGGTAGAGTTTACAACGTATTCATGAAGTTGGACTTTATATCATTTTCCAGCAGAATGCTGAGCTTGTTGAAGATCAAACCATGTCTGATTTGTAGTCGTTTTCCCACTGATTCCTGCAGGTTCCTGCTCTGGAGTCCGCGGAGCAGGGCGGAGTGAGCAATCACACCGAAGCTGCGCTCGTCCACATGCTGCTCTCTCTCCTGATAAAGGTTCATTTGCATCTAAATGAATTCTCCTAATGCTAAAACCATTTCCGGTGTGACCTCTAGCTCTTCTCTCCTGTTTTTAGGCCGGGTGTAAGCCCGGTGACATCGGAGTCATCGCCCCCTACAGGCAGCAGCTGAAGACGATCTCCGCTCTGCTTCAGTCTCCCACTTTCACCGAAGTGGAGGTGAACACGGTGGACCGTTACCAAGGACGGGACAAAAGTCTGATCGTCCTGTCGTTTGTCAGGAGCACCGCAGAGGAAGGACACGTAAATATCTCTGTGACTATTCTTTGTGTGTCCAGTACCGCGGGAAGTAGGGGTGCTGGAGGGGCTGCAGCACCCCCTGCTGGTGACCTCAAATATTTATTTACCACTGTGGCAAAAAAGCGGATTTTAGGCTTTTTTGGGAAGCCTCGAGAAAACAAAAGGAGATGCAGCAACAGTGAGTTCTGGGGTATATTGTCATGTATCCGGTCCAAGATAGTGCATTGACAGTTTATTTGCATTTTTTTTGGTGCTTTTTATTGTATTTCAGAGACTTTTTAACACCAACAAACTTGTCCCTCATTCTCCTCCACCTCTTCGTGCACTCACCACCTCTAAACCCACGTTTACCGTCATTTCCGTCCACGAATAAAACGCTTGTTGCATATCTTTATAGTCCTCCAGCCACGGGACCACACTGTTCATGTCACACTGTGAGAACTCCAGAAAGGTGCCACACTGAACGGCGCAACCTTTCAGTGAGCCAGACTGCACGACGTCTCGCTCCAAGAGGACGTGCTATGTTACGAGCGCACCCCCCAAAAAACACACGTTACAGATAAGCAATACAACGCTAAAAAGAGAAAAAAGCGCCACAGTAAACACTTTATAGTGTCAGCTCATGACCCAGCTCATCTTCCTCAAAGAGGAAGAATTGATGCGCTTTGGCCTCAGACTCCAGCTGCGCGTCTCCTTTTCCCGTCTTCCAGCTAAACAGCTGATCTGTCTGCTGGACATCCATCCTCCTCATCCTCCTTTATACATAAAACCACTAAACTACAGAGAAGTAACTATCTATCTGTCACAGATCGCTCCAATATCTAAAGTTTTGCCGTCTGTCTCAGTGACAGCGCCTCAGCCCTTTTGACACCTGCTGTCAGATCACGCAGCAGCCATCCTCTCCCTCAGCGACAAAACGCTACTGAACCCATTCTTAGTTTAATTATTTTAGTATAACTCTGGTTTTATTTGGGCTCCTAACAAAAATAAAAACTGGTGTGTAGTTTATAATCCGCATTTTAAACATAAGGTTGAAACGGAAACTCAGAGAGGCGGAGTCTTGCTGCTGCTGCGTCCCAAAGGTGTGTTTTCATTGGTCAACTGCAGACAGGAGTCGTAGGTTTTTAAGCAGCGCTGAAGAGTTGGAGTGTGTCTTCTTTCTAATAATGAGACTCGTATCAATGCCTATGCTACACGTAGGCTATGATTCACCTGGACATAACGAGTTGAGCGCAGCTGAGCTTTTTTTTTTTCAGCACCCCCTGCTGAAAATATGTTCCCGCGGCTATGTGTGTGTCTGTTCCTAAACGAAGTCGACCCGACCCGATTGGTCTTCTGTCGGTCTGTTTCCAGCTGGGGGAGCTGCTGAAGGACTGGCGCCGCCTGAACGTGGCCATCACCAGAGCGAAGCACAAGCTGCTGATGGTGGGCTCCGCCACAACGCTGCGCCGCTACTCGCCTGTAGAGAAACTACTCAACCATCTCCAGCAGGAGAACATGATATCCTTCAGTTACTGGCTGCAAAATCTTACTTCAGAAATAATAATTATTATACATTTTTTGTGCTGATTGTTTCCTGAACTTTTTCCTCACATCATCCAGCTTCCACCTGCGGCCCACAAGGCGTTACCCAGCATGCACCTCTGAGGGAAGTCGGGTCAGGTGTTTCACGTCATCCGTTCATCTCGTAGTGAAGAACCGTGGCTTTGTGGGTCGTCTCATCAGGGCAAATAATTCAAAAGCTTTTCTGCCAGATTAAAATTAACAAAATTTCTGGTGTTAAACTAAAATATTAATTCAAAACGCCTCTTGAATCTTTCTGAAAGACGAGTGGTACGATGCAATCTAAATTATTTTTTTCACTTCATTTGAAACTTTTTGCTCTACACTGATTTAAGCTTGAAACACTCGTGACTTTTATAGGAGCCGGTTTTATCAGCTGCTGCTTGCTCACACACTGACGATGTAAAGTGCCTGAAGTTGGTTTCACCTTCCTACAAGTCAGATTAGCTCATGTTTCTGAACGTCTCAGCTAGGACCAAAAACGTCATTACCTCTCACAGAATGATTGTACATATTTACACCTCTTGACCGTTTCTGGGCT
The DNA here is from genome assembly GCA_006937985.1 of Aphyosemion australe. Taxonomy (NCBI): domain Eukaryota; kingdom Metazoa; phylum Chordata; class Actinopteri; order Cyprinodontiformes; family Nothobranchiidae; genus Aphyosemion; species Aphyosemion australe. The sequence continues at coordinate 2,011,766 of SSNS01000051.1, read as the reverse complement.
GCGGTGCATTTGAAGAAAAGCCTAGAAGAGTTAAAATAACCTCACCTGGATGAATCTGGTAAAATCAGTCTGCAGCTACAGAGAAACAGTGCATGTATGTTCAGAGCTGTAAGGTCAGAAGCTAAAGTGAAACGACTTATTTGCTGAACAGTTGTGCAGAATTTGCAGGATAACTCTGAAGGTACTGAAATTTATAGTAAAGAACGTAAATTTTAATTTTACTAAACTGTGACTTTAACCTTTAGATGTGATTTAATTCATTAAAACTGATTCTATGTTTTAAGTCGTCTCTAGGATTTTATGGTTTTGCATTTTTTGTTTTAATCCTGAAACTTTTTGCTGTTGTAATGTGAATAAATAATGATGATCCAGAGAGGGCGTGTTGTGCATTGTTCTGTTGTATAAACAGGATGTTTATATTTAAGTTTCACACGTCAAACATGGAACGTCTCTGCATCTACAGTCTGATGATCCCCTGCAGCACGGTGACGACCTCTCCCCAGATGTTGATCCTTCCATCATCTCTCACTTCAAGCTCCAGTTCTCCACCTCGGCTGGAGCACTGGTAAGCTGCACAAACACCAGAGAGAGGGTCAGAGGTGGGTTGCAGGGCATGAAGCTGTTCTGCTTTTCATTCAAGGAGCTTCAAATCAAACTAAAAATGCAGAAGCCACGTTCCCACATTCAACCCTTCAGAACAAAACACACCTGCTCAACAAATCTAAATTCTTCAGAGCAGCAAACGTTTAAAACTCCTGCTCACATTTTCATTTTCAGGGTTTAAATGGCTTCTGTGTAATTGCAGGGTTTAGTTTGTCACTTCTACTTTATTTTCACCACCATTGTGTGTGTGTGTGTGTGTGTGTGTGCTTTTATTGGGCTTCCTTGACTGGTGGCAGGAAGGTGCTTAATAAATAAATGAATGAATGAACTTACCCAGCATTTTATTTTTTCCAAGTTCTTTCGACCAGTAGCTGCCTAGGACCGTGTGTGTTGATCCTTCAAAAAGAGAAGCAACACAAATTTAACCAGAAATGACTCCAAGTGCAAAGAAGCTGAATCTGCATCGTCTTTTTCTCTATGCGTGTCTCTTGTGTGTGAATGAGTACAAGAACAAAAATACAACAAATCCCCCTCTTCAGATGGGCTATCATGATGAAAACTAGAAGCTGTTGGTTCAGTCTTACCTGTGACTGGATCCTCTGGGACCCCAACCCAGGGAGCAAAGTTTCTGGAATAGAAGTCGTATCCTGGCTGACATTCTGGTGAACCTGTTTTCAGATGAGATGAAGAAGATGTTTAGTAACTGAAATCCTCTGCAATTGTCCACAGCTCCTTCTCCAGCTGCGTCACGCTCTCCTGGCTACCTTTCATGGTGACGGTTATTCCTTGCACTCTTCCTTCTGTATCGATGCCCAGAAGAGCAGCGGGGTCGACGTTCAGACCGGTTAGCACAGAACTAAAGATCAAACACTTATTTAGTTATTTTTAGTGAAAATATTCACTGATTCAGATGTTTTACAAACAGAGGAAACAAAACTGTTTAACTTTGAATGACCTGGCACAGCTGTCAGACAGTCGAATCATCAACTCCTTCATGTTTGGGCTCAGAAAAACATCCTGAACTGGGAGGTTTCCGACTGTCACCTGCAACACACACACACACACACACTAAACAAACCGATTACACTGAGGAAACCTATTCTATCATGCATATTTTCTTTCTTACCCTTACAATGTCTTGAAAGTCTTTAGGATCCTGAGATTGACAGGAAAAGGCCATTTTTAGGTTGGTAATTATTTTTTTACGCGTGTGTGTGTGTGTCTGAGTAGTTCAGAACGTCTCAAACTATTCTCAGATTTTTTGTGGTGGTTTTGCTTAAAAATACAAGAATCTGAGTTAGTTCAGTAAAAATCTCATTTTCATTAATCTGTCAGTTGATGCTTTAAATGAATTGTAAAAAATATACAACACACTGATTAAGCAAGGATTGTGTGTATGTGTGTATTATTTACTGTGTGTGTGTGTGTGTGGGGGGGGGGGGGTCTGTGTTCTGTACCACTTGGGTGGGCGGGTTGAGAGGAAAGTCCATCAGATATCCGTCCCTTTTCTTCGAGACGGCCAGGTCTCCACTCCTCGTCTCAAACACCAGTGTTGGGTTAATGTTTTCTGATGGAGACAAGACGATTCACAGGACTCACTTTCTGCTTTCTGGTAAAACTGCACAATACTCAGCACCGAACCTAAGTCTTCATCTACAGTACATGACTGTGAAAAATGTCATTTATAATATAACTCATAACAATATGATGTAATAGATGTTGGAGCATAAGATAAGCTGCTTTTGGACAGAGAAGTTCTTGAACTGCGTTCTTAAGTTTTTCTCAGTTGCTTTGGTGCATTTCTCACAACAGAATTAAGCGTTGCACAACAGTTAGTGCAACCTCCACTACATGTAGTCATTTGAGCACAACCTAGAGGCAGTTTCATGTTCATTTCATCCAATGGTAACGGTTCTTGGACATGAAGCAATTGAGTAAGTACAAATATCTGCAAAATGATCATTTTAGACTTGCTTTTAGAATGAACGGGATGAGCCTGGTGAAAGTCTGATGTAGTAGTTTGGGATCATGTAAGCTTCCACCACTCTGCTGTGGTCGGGCAGTGGTTTGCAGCACATAACAGGATGCTTGTGGAGTATCTTCCTCCCTGCTCTCCATTCCTAAATCCGGTTGAGCAGTTTTTCTCTTCCTGGAGGTGAAAGGTATATGACCGGCATCCACATACCCAAATGACCTTGGTAGCAGCCATGGATGCAGCTTGTGATGACATCACAGCAGAGTCCTGCTGAGGGTGGGTTCAGCACTCAAGAAGATGCTTTCCTCTGTGCATTGACAGAGCTGACATTCGCTGTGATGTAGATGGAAATATGTGGCCAGACAGACGAGAGCGTCTAGATGTCCATGGTTGATCTGCAGCACCGTCTGTTTTACAGGATTTTCAGTTTCAAAACTACTACAGTATGGTTTACTGAGCCAAAGAGTTTTTTTTTTGTAAATGTTTTTTTTCCAGTTGCACAATGCTGTGAAAAGTTGTAAATATACAGTATAAAGTAAAGTATATATTCAGTGTCTTGATTTTTATTTACTTCTAAATGCCATGCATGGTATATAATGCTGTCTTGACCTTGGGAAGCACTTCCAGAGTCATCTGTCACAATGACAACATGACCAAACCATTTGACTTGTTTGTTTTAAGATGCTGGTGTCATAACTGTCATTTTCACACTTTCATTGACATAAATTCTTGCTTTTGAAGAACAAATTATCCATTTTGATTAAGGGACTTGCTTTTGAAGCATGAACTACCCATTTTGAGAAAGTGACTTGCTTGTTTGTTGGTGCTAAATACTTATTTTCTGCACCATCCAGGATTTTTTTTTTTACTTTCTGTCTCTCACAGTTGAACTATGATGAATATTACAGACCTCTGTCATCTGTTTACGTGGGACATCTTGCACAATTAGTGGCTGCCAAATACCTTTTTGCCCCCGTGTTTGGTCAAAGCAACAAGGACCTGCTCCAGTGGCTCAGAAGAGCCATCTGTAGCTCCTGAGCCACAGGTCGCAGACCCCTGGTCAGTGCAAATACATGTATTTTTTATTGTTTCTTACTTTTATGCCTGAACAGGACGCCTGCAGTAGCCAGGGTGGCGTGGCCGCACAGATTCACTTCCACTGTGGGTGTAAACCACCGGAGATGGAACCTCGATCCTGTAAATCACATCACATTTTTGGAAGGACATTTTTTTATATTTCATTATACAAGAAGAGATCCATAGAGCTCTAAACTTAGTAAATAAATGGGGGGGGGTCATGTGAGCAGTTAAAGTAGATATGTTCCATAAAAGTACATTTAGTGTGCTATACTCAATTTCAGTTAGTTTCCAACACTTTAATAAAATTTCAAGCTCCTTCCAAATCTTCAAAAGTTCAAGACTTTTCACAAACATCCAGCAGCTGTTAAAGAGTACCGTTCAAGCGTCTGGATTAAAATGTATTTGTGATTTTTGCACTTGTACAATCATACACTCTTTATTTTCTAGTCATTTTACCTATAAACACGTTTTTCATGTGAGCAGGTAAAGTAGATGAACCTACCAGAGGTGAAGGTGTCAGATGGGTTGATGGGGGTGACAAAAGCTGTTTCTGATAGGTTCATCTCTGCTGCTATCTTCTGATACAAACCATCATTCAGCTCCTGTTACAAAGACAACAGGCTGATCACGGTGCATGCATGTGCTGCTTTCATGCTTGCTGCACAACAGATAGTGAAAAAATGAAGGACATAAACTGGTTTGAACTTGGACCAGATGTAGCTGTGATCAAAGGACTCTGCAGGACGTGCTCAGACAGCCATGTTTGTTTTTGGTTTGAATCAGTCTCCATATCTTACTACTGAGTAAAGTCCAGACACTTTGATTTCCCCCTCACATCAGGAACATAAACTCACTTATTCAATTCAAAAACCAGCTCAAAACTCACCTCTTCAAAACCACTTATCCACTATAAATTTTAGAGTGCCTTGTTTATTTTCTTGTTTATTTGATTCCTTGTTTTATGTCGTACTTATGTCTTCTTGTGTTTTATTTGATGATTTTTGTTTTTATCCTGTACAGTGACCTTGAGTGTTTAGAAAGGCGCTTTTAAATAAAATGTATTATTATTATTTGGTCCAGTTTAGTTGTGAAGCTCAAGCTGTTGTGTCTAGGCCATAAAGTGTCTTTTTTATATAGATTTAAGATTCTTGCATGTGATTTTCTAGGACTAAGCCTCATCATGGGGCCCCTCGGCTGAGACTACACAACACACTCAGTCCCACACACATTAATGAAATACTCACGTGTGCAAGTGGACAGACAGCTGCAGGATTTCCCTTAAAGGGTAGATTCGTGAAGGAATCCATCGTAAAAACCTGGATCTCCATTGTTGTTTGGCGTAAACAGAAAGCAGCCTGCAGAAGTAACGGTGATCTGAGTTGAGTCGGTCCAGCTGTGCTGCTGCCAGTGGACTTTTCTCCACCCCCACCCTGGCCCCCTGCTTGGTTTTTCAGCCTGAACACAGACATGAGCTGCCTTCTGTGGGTTTAGTACCCCTGGATGCTGTGCGCCCTCCAGTGGCAACTCTTTGCAACAAACCCACATTGTAAAAACTTAAAACTGCATTTTTCCATTTTTTCAGGCACAGTGGAGAAATAATAAAAATGTAAAAAAATAATGGGCTCTTTTATACTGTAATGTGAATAAATCCAAAGAGAGCATGCTGTGCATTGTTGCTCCTGATGTGTTTCTTTATTAAACTGACTGGTTTGAACAGGATGTTTTTATTTAAGTTTCACGTCACACACAGATCGTCTCTGCATCTACAGTCTGATTATCCCCTGCAGCACGGCGACGACCTCTCCCCCGATGTTGATCCTTCCATCATCTCTCACTTCAAGTTCCAGTTCTCCACCTCGGCTGGAGCACTGGTAAGCTGCACAAACACCAGAGAGAGGGTCAGTGGTGGGTTGCAGGGCATGAAGATGTTCTGCTTTTCATTCAAGGAGCTTCAAATCAAACTGAAAAATGCAGAATATGAGAGCTTCTTTAATATTTAAGTTTGTGCTTTACAGGCTTAAGTTCCTGCCAGAGTGTCAGGTCAGGGTTTGGATATGAACAACTTGATCTTAGGCTAGTCTGCTGCTTATTCTCCCAGCTCAGATGTGAGGTTCAAATCTTCTGAAATGTTCCAGATGTTTTTTTTTTATTTAAAGGAGTTTAACCCAGATGCAACTTCAAAAGCATAAGCTATGCTGCCAATTTCTCCTGTCAACCCTTCAAAACAAAACATACCTGCTCAGTATTTTTGCTAATTGTACATTATGATGTCCTTATATGGTAAGACAAACCTAAAATTTTGCAGCAAACCAAAATGTCAAAACTCCTGCTTTTATTGACCTGCTCACATGAGCCAATCCTTGATAAGCAGCACCTGGATGTGAAGTCAGACACTAGTTTGGCTTCAACTTTTTTTTAAATAACACCAAGCTCTTCATGTGTATTTCATTTTAAGACCAAGGGAGGACCTGTTTTTTTTGTTCTGATATGTAATCAATAACTTACCCAGCATTTTATTTTTTCCAAGTTCTTTTGACCAGTAGCTACCCAGGATCGTGTGTGCTGATCCTACAAAGACAGAGAATCCATGCAGGAGTAGGTTTAAATTACTGCTTTAGTGCAAAGAAGCTGAAACTGCATTGTCTAATCTCTATGGGTGTCTCTTAGGTGTTTGAATGAGTCCAAGAACAAAAATACAACAAATATACCCTCTTCAGATGTGCTGTAATGATGCAAACGGTTATTTTAGAAGCAGTAATTGCTTCAGTGATGGTGGTCGTCTTACCAGTGACTGGATCCTCTGGGATCCCAAACCAGGGAGCAAAGTTTCTGGAATAGAAGTCGTATCCTGGCTGATTGGCTGGTGAACCTGTTGTCACATATAAAAGAAGATGCTTAGTAGCTGATCCTCAGCAAGCCTTCACAACATTGGTGATGATGCAAAGGTCGCCGTGTGCTTTGAGGAGTAGAATAAAATCTATTAGAGAGAAATAAAGTGATATAAAACAGATTTAAATTTTCAGAGGCAGAATGGATGCTGTAATTACAAAAACCATAATGTTAATTAATTATGAGCAAAACATACAAAAAAACTGATAAAATGGTGGAATAAAACATATTTTTACATACTTACATTTTACATTTATTTTCACTGCAGAAGAGTTATTTTACATGATGTATTTTAAATTATTAAGCTTACAGCATCCAAGTGGCCATCACTTACCGATGAATAGGAGTGATTTGGAAATATGGTCTTTTGTTTAAAAAGCAGATATTTATTTTTACTTTTTTCTTCGCTAAACCACATGAATTTGCATATAACTTCATTTTTTATTCATCAGATTGAATAAGTTTAACAACCAGCTGCTATGATCAAACATTTACTCAGTTTATCAATAACCTTTTTACCAAATATATATATATATTATTGCTGGGGTCTTTTTCTGACTACTTTTTCACATATAAAGCTACTAGAGTACAATCTTTGGCTCCTCTTCTCTGGTGCAAAATAAAACTATTCATGAGTCTCACTAAAAGTGAGCATCCTCCTGTTGGTTCTATTTTTACTGCACTACTGGATTTTTGAATATTTGGTGTGGGTGGTGAACCAAAAAGCTCTAAAACTGCTGTGAATCATGTGTAACATGGTTACATAAATAGTGTTTTAATTGTGTTTTTAGCTAAATAATAAGAGAAAAGGGCTGAGTTCCCCTGTTGCAAATGCCAAAATGCCTTTTGTTGTGAAAGAATTTACAGAAAGTGTTTTATACATTCCACAGTAGAAATTCCAATATATTATCCATCACCTTTTTTCAATCACTTCATATTTAAGATTTTTGTCCACAAACCTTTCAAGGTGACGATTATTCCTTTAACTTTTCCTTTGGTGTCGATTCCCAGAAGAGCAGCGGGGTCGACATTCAGACCAGCTAGCATGGACCTAAAGATCAAACACACTATTATTTTATCATTTTTAGAGAAATTAGAGGATTTAGAGGAAATTATGATCATTTCTTTGATTCAGTTCTTTTACTACAAACATCAGAGGAACCTAAGCAAACGTTCTTTTGAATGACCTGTCGCAGCTGTCAGACAGTCGAATCATCAGCTTCTTCATGTTTGTGTTCAGAAAAACACCCTGAACTGGGAGGTTTCCAACCGCCACCTGTAAAACAAACAAACACACACACACACGCACACACACACACAATAAACAAAGTGATCACACTGAGGTGAATCGTCATGTATGCATATTTTATTTCTTACCCTTATGAAATCTTTAAAATCTTTGGGATCCTGAAATTTAAAAGAAAAAACAAGTTTTTTTATATATCTGAGTAGTTCAAACAATGTTTTGTAGATGTTTTGCATAAAAATACAAAAATCTGAATTTGTTCAGCAAAAACAAATCTCAATTTTATCATTTTATGCTTTAACTGAATTGTACAAAATGAATGAACATAAATCAATAATGCAACTAGAAACGCTGTGGTTCAATTGTGTGAGTGTGTGTATTATTTCTTGATGTGTGTGTGGGGGGCTGTGTTCTGTACCACTTGGGTGGGCGGGTTGAGAGGAAAGTCCATCAGATATCCGTCCTTTTTCTTCGAGACGGCCAGGTCTCCACTCCTCGTCTCAAACACCAGTGTTGGGTTAATGTTGTCTGATGGAGACAAGACAGTTCACTGGACTCACTTTCTGCTTTCTTATAAAACTGCAACATACTCAGCACTGAAGCCTCAAAATGTCCAGAAAATGTAATACCTTAGTCTACATGACTGTGAAAAATGTGATTTATAACATAAATCATATAAATATAGTTTAAAACATAAATAGAATCACAGTGTCCACTCAAATAAAGAGTTTATGTTCAACTATGACTTTTTCTTTGTTCATTTTCGGTGTTCTAAGAAACTTTTGCACAATAAAATGACACTTTGTTCAGAAATAGGCAGATTTTTGTTAGATTCTCAATTTTTTTTGTCTAGAATTAGGAAAAATGATCCAGTTACACATGAATATGGCATTATTTTAGAAAACAACAACCTTGCACCCGGCTGGGAGTTAATTATAATTTTAATAGCCAAAAATAAAATATTTTAGACCTTGGAGAATAAGATGTACTTCTATATGATGTCTTTTAACTGAGTGAATTCCAATTAATGTACTTTTAACCTGTTGGCTCAAATGTGTAAATGTTAGTTTTCTCATCAATTTGGAGATAAATCTGTGTCATATAGTAGAGAGAGAACTAAAAACTATCAGCTCAACTGGAAAACTGGTTGTTGCATTTTAAATAATTTTTTTCCTGAAAACCGGAGAGATGTTGTAATTAATTCTGATAGTGAAATAATGTAGAGCAACCTTTAGGGTTTGACTGGAAACTACTGCAAAAACTTAGACAGAAAAACTTCTAAAATTATGTTCATGTTTGGTCAAAGCAAACATGAACAAATTCAGAGGCTCTGACGAGCCATGTGAAGCTCCGGAGCCACAGGTTGCAGACCCTTGGTCAATGCAAATGCATGTGTTTGTGTGTATGATGCATGTCTTACTTTTATACTGGAAAAGGACGGCTGCAGTAGCCAGGGTGGCGTGGCCGCACAGATTCACTTCCACTGTAGGTGTAAACCACCGGAGGAGGAACCTCGATCCTGTAAATCACATCACATTTTAGGACACCTTTTATGTTTCAGTGTAAAAGAAGAGCTCTTAAAACGTGGAACGAAGGTTTAGGATAACAATAAATATCTAATATTCTTTGAAAGAATAGAAATGATTGGTTTAAGTTTATTTTACTGTTGGAGGTTGTGTTTATATTTATAATCGCTATTCAGTATTTAGATCTCAGAGAATAAGAATAAACAGTACATGAGGCTGCGTAACTGCATGTCTGAGGTGGTTGTGAGTAGTATTGGAGCTCCGCAGGGTACAGTGCTCTCACCCTTTCTATTCACCTTCTACACCTCGGACTTTATCTACAACACCAGCAGCTGTCAAGTCCAGAAGTTCTCAGATGAGTCGGCCATTGTCGGCTGACAGAACATGCTAGTTGAGAAAGCTAGCTCGGTTCTGGGCTGCCCACTAGATTCTCTTGAGGATGTGTGTGAAAGGAGGATGTTGGTGAAGCTGACCTCCATCTTGGAAAACCCCTCCCACCCACTGTATTCCACTGTGGAGGCCATAAACAGCTTCTTTAGTGGCAGACTGAGACATCCAAGATGTAAAACAGAACGCTACCGTAGGTCATTCATTCCCACTGCAGTAAGAGTGTAGAACTCCACAGTTACTGGTAATTTCCTGTTACACGCTAGCATCAGTGCCATATTCAGTATGTGTGCAATACCTGGATGTACATTTGTATGTCTGTGTCCTTTATGCTGTTTCTTTTTGAAAATTCAATGTTCTATTTTTATTCATTATTCTAATTGCTGAAGGTTACAATAATAGCCTATACCGCCTCTGTGTATTTACCTGTAGTATTTTTTCCTATTCTCTAAGTGTATGTGCTGCTTTAACAAGTGAATTTCCTCACTGTGGGATTAATAAAGTCTATTCTACTCTATTCTAAATATTGTTATAAATCTGAGTTACTAATGACTTTCGTTAGAATAACATGTTCTTGACATCCTGAAGCTGTACTTGCTCATCACACGTTTCTCTTTGGGTTGCTGTAGTGACCGATGGCTGCATGTTATTGTTCCTCTATATCAGGGGTCACCAACTCTGGTCCTCGAGGGCTACCATCCTGCATATGTTAGCTGTTTCTTTGCTCCTACACACCTGATTGAAACGAATGAGTAATTAACAGGCCAGTGCAGAGTTAAACGTGGAAAGGAGATGATTAAATTACTCCATTCAGGTGTGGTAGAGCAGGAAACACAGTCAGAAAACTAGCAGGATGGTAGCCCTTGAGGACTGGAGTTGGTGACACCTGCTCTATAGTTTTCAACAATGGTGTGTCTAAGTCTGCTGACTACAGTTGTTTTAAGTTTGAGTAAAATAGAAGGCAAAAGAAAAATAATCCCTGACTATATTGAGCACAAAACTGTAAAACTTTATAAAAAGCTAGTTGAGGCCTAGGTTCAAACCCTCTCTTGTGCCTTTACCGAAATCAAACTCAAGCCTTTTTCAAGCACCTTTAAGGCTTATCTTCAGTGCACCATACAGAACAGTACAGATAAGCTCAAATAGCTCCAAATCTTCAAAAATTCAAGACTTTTCACAAACATCCAGCAGCTGTAAAAGAGTACTGTCCAAGTGTTTGGATTAAATCGTATTTTGTGATTTTTGCACTTATACAATCATATACACTCTTTATTTTCTAGTCATTTTACTTATAAACAAATTTTTAATGTGACAAATTAAAGTAGATGAACCTACCAGAGGTGAAGGTGTCAGATGGGTTGATGGGGGTGACAAAAGCTGTTTCTGATAGGTTCATCTCTGCTGCTATCTTCTGATACAAATCATCATTCAGCTCCTGTTACAAAGACAACAGGCCGATCACATTAAATGACTGGCCATGCATGCACAACAAATGGTGAAAACTGGTTTGAACTTGGACCAGATGTAGCTGTGATCAAAGGACTCTGCAGGACGTGCTCAGGCAGCCATGTTTGTTTTTGGTTTGAATCAGTCTCCATATCTTATTACTGATTAAAGTCCAGACACTTTTATTTGGTTCAGTTTAGTTGTGAAGCTCAACCTGTTGTGTATAGGCCATAAAGTGTGTCTTTCTTATATTTAAGATTCTTGCATGTGATTTCTCCAGAACCAAGCCTCATCATGGGGCCCCTCGGCTGAAATGACACAACACAATCAGTCCCACGCGAGTTACTCACATGTGCAAGTGGACAGACAGCTGCAGGATTTCCCTTAAAGGGTAGATTTGTGAAGGAATCCATCGTAAAAACCTGGATCTCCATTGTTGTTAGGCTTAAACAGAAAGCAGCCTGCAGAAGTAACGGTGATCTGATGTTTGTGTTGGTCCAGTGGTGGTGCTGCAGTGGACTTTTGACTCTCCCCACCCCCTGCTTGTTTTTTCAGCCGGAACTAACTACAGATTTGCTCTGTCAGCCAACGTTTTCAGTCCCATAGTGCTTTCAAAATGCAATGTCTAATATCTAAATACATGGTGCATCAGGTCATATCAGAGATAGGGTTCTAAATCATGCACACTTGATTTATTTGCATTTATTTTCTAATTGAGTCTGATTTTCTTTGAGTTTTTTTTTTTATTAAATGATTTTGATCAACATTTCCAAAGACTTCCAAAAAGTGTTTCATGGTTTTGTTTAGATCTGTGGCTGTTTTCACTAACAACCCTTGTTGTCAAAGAGTAAAGTGGACAAGTAGGATATATAAAACCCCTGAAATGAAGAAAATACTGTAAATATTTAAAAAACATTCTAAAAGAAATCTTCCTAAAATCTGTCTGCTACGAAAAACCAGTTGACACTGCACATGTGTTCTTTCTCTCTTGCAATTAGGATTTTTTTTTTGACCAACCATTTATTTATTTTTTAAAAATGATATCAGGTATTTCATATGTATGATTTTTTTATTTTTACTTTGTTCTCCTTTTATTTTGTCTCTTACATTGTTGTATATTTGCTTATTAATATATCTGCCACCCTGAGGTCATGCTTTTCTTTTAATTCGAAATATCAAAGGAAGTGCGATAGATTCTTATGTTGATTCTGGAATTTGTCATTGTTCCTGTTTTTAAATAAAGTTTGATTAGATTGTTCTTTCTCTTTCGTGTTCTCGCGATACTTTACCTGAGCGGGTTTCCTGGTGGTTGTGTAATCTGAGGAGCTGCAGAGGACCGGGATAAAAACTTACATGTAACACAACTTCTTTGTTTGTTTTTAACAAAATTTCAATTGAAACATGACTCGTTTTTATATGGAAATATATCTGAATATTCTGTTGCAGTGCACGAGCGTTGGCTTGCCATTGGCTGGGCTTGTACATTTGACCGCTGTGTCTGTCCTAGAGTTGGCCTGCTAATGCTAAAGAGCTAACGTTTTAACGGAAGATCGATAGTAGAAATGTCTTTGCTAAAATGTCGTCTCATTTAGGATTAAAGCTGGAAAGTGTTCTTAATTGGCATAATTCAAAATCACGTGTCGTCGTTTTGAGGGCAGAAGTCGCGGGAGCCGTTTTGAATGAGTTCAAAGGTGCGCTGCTAGCAAACAACTTCGATAGACAAACGTTAGCTGTGATAGCTGCGTACACGGAAATATTCAAATCTTTCAGTTATCTTGTCTCAACGAATGAAATGTCAGTGTAGTTTTTTTAATTTGGTAAATAAAAATCGAATGCAAAATTATGGGTTTTCGGATATTAAGAATGTTCTATCAAAAAGTAGTTCTACTGTGATTACATGTTATAAAGAAGTGAAAGGAAAACCAGACTAAAATGTTTGCTAGACAGCCATTTGAAGTTTGTCCAATGCATTTATTTATGAGTAGTAACCGTATCCTCGGAGTTTTGTTGACCATAATCGTTTTGGTCCTTAATTTAACTCTGGCATCAGAGTCCACTCAGTGTCCGGTGCTTTTGGGGATGAAGGACTGCGCAATGATTACGGAATTATTGCCTTATTTGTTCACAAGGAATAGTTTTGATTCTTTGTCTTTATTTGTTTTGTTTTTATGGCAGACAGGATGTCTTCAAATGGAGATGGTTATGTGGTCCGAATCAGAGGACTTCCCTGGAACTGCTCACAGGAGGAGGTGGCCAGTTTCTTCTCTGGTGAGACTAAACACACACAAACCTTTAAAAAGCAGGGGGATAAAATTAACTTTTAGTGTTATTAGTAAACAAAACCGTGTTTGTTTCAAATCACCACATTGCATTTCTTAAAAAAATCTGTCAGTCTGTTGCAAATTCACACAACCCAGATATTTTATACTTATCTTTATTATGAAGTACATGATGTATTTATTTTGTATTTTGAGATCACCATATTTGTTTTGATTGTATTTTATCTTCTTTGTATTTCATTTTAAAATAGTTTTGAAAAAGCAGGAGTTGTAGTTTTTGTTGTTTAAGGCTTCTCCATTTTGCTACAGTAAACATAACCTCCGTATTACAGTCACAGCAATATATTCAAGGTAAAATTTTAAAGCCAAACTAAAATTAAACCAAGCTCATTTACAATGCAGACTGTGACATCGTGGGAAAAGAAGATGGGGTGTGTTTGACCTACTCTAAAGATGGCCGATCCACTGGTGAGGCTTTTATGGAGCTGCCTACAGCAGAAGATTACAAGAATGCTCTTTCCAAGGACCGTAAATACATGGGACACAGATACATAGAAGGTAAGCTACTTGTGCAGTTTTAACCAAAGTTTATGTGTTTTGAGCATAAAAATGTTTACTTTCCTTTTGTTTTAAATGATCAATTCAAGTGACGGCCCCTGTTGTTTGTGTGTCTGAATCAGTGTTCAAGTCAAAGCGCAGTGAAATGGACTGGGTGCTGAAACGTAGCGGTCCTCCACCTGACAGCTACTCTGGCAGTGTGGTGAAATTAAGAGGACTCCCATTTGGCTGCAGCAAGGAGGAGATTGTTCAGTTTTTTTCAGGTACAGGAACATTAAAACATTTTATCTAGGTCTGTATAATTGAATTGAGGTAATCTGCATGTTGATTCAAAAATATATTTGTGGACTCATTGTTTATTTAGGCGATATAAATGTGCTTGAGTCCAATGGATCAGTGAAAGACACATTAATGAAAACTGATACATATCAATGCATGTTATTTGTTTCTTGGTTAGCATTATAACCTGGTTGTTTGTGGTTTTATGTACCACCCTACAAAAAAGCCCTTTATAATATTATTACACCTTTATTACATGCATCTAAGTCTAATGGGCATGATAGGTTCAGAAGTCTCTATTATCTTAGACTTATTGTTACATCTGATCCATTTGTTTATTTAAAATAAAACAGTCAGTGTTTTCTAATATGTTTTATATTTGGACATGTGGACTGTGTATAAAGTCCAAGTACTACAAACTGTACTTTGATCAGGGCTTTCCACCTTCCAGATAAAAAAAAACACACAACCCCAAGAGTAGATTTTAATGTTTGTAGTAGATTTATTGGTGCTTGTAATTAACAAACTGTTTAACATGACTTAAAGTTGTGCGTGTGTGTCCTATTATGAGTGTCCTGGTTCAAAGCAGTATGTTTAGTTCATTCCTAGTTTATGCTCTTATGATGTTAAACTAATGATTAATATGCTCATCTGACTTTAATAGAATGCCTTATAAAATGGGTTTAACAGTAGATTGAGCCGGGGTTGTTTGGCAGAGGGGGAACAGTCTCATGAAACTGATCTGGAGTCAGTATCAGCAGTATGACTTGGTCTCAGTACAAAAGCTCAAACTAAAGAAGACTAATTATTAAAGTACAAAATAACAGTAACTCAATTGGCTGACCTGCTGTACTAAACTTTTAGTCATTTTATAACTTGTAAACTGACTCCAGGCCAGTCTAAGTGTTAATTTACTGTAGGGGACAAACTAGTGTACATCCAAGTTTTCTAATCCTGACATGTTAATCTGAAATCTCCACTGATGCAGTGGATGTTGTTCTACGTATCCCTACCAGTCTATCTACCGACCTATGTATTTATGTGTGCTTGGGTTAAAGGGTTGAGAATCGTGCCAAATGGGATAACTCTGCCAGTGGACTACCAGGGGAGGAGCACAGGGGAAGCCTTCGTGCAGTTTGCCTCAAAGGAGATAGCAGAAAAGGCTCTGGGGAAACACAAGGAAAGAATAGGGCACAGGTGGGACGGATGGGTGAGGGACGGGCTGGACTGGGTTGGATTTCTGTTCTACCATTTGATGGGTGATCATGTTGAGATAATGGGTTCTGCTCTGGTTGAATAATGAGTATGGGTTGGTGGGTTTGCAAATTTCAGGGAAAATGTTAGAAAAGTGGTCATTTAATGGGGAAGGGACATGAAATGTTTATGAAAAAGCTTTATTGGGGTTGTAGTTAACCAAATTTAGCTTTGCACTGTTTTGCGGTAGTGATGTAAAACAGCAGCTTCAGTAGATGTTTGTTAAAAACAACTTTTACATTCTGAGATGTGGTTAGTTTATGGTCACATTTGAATTTAAGTGTAGAATTATGAATCCTTTACCATCACAGAGAAGCTAAATGAGTAGAACAACCAAATTAAAGCATAAACACATTGTAAGGACTAATGGTACCAGTAATGAGGATGGCATAGATATTCTTTATTGCACAATAACAGTGAAAAATGTAGTTGTTTAGACATTCAGACACTTTTATGATGTTTACTTTGTCTTTGTGTCAATAATGTGTGCCTGTAAGCAGTCTTCAGCCATTTCTACAAGTTAACCTGCTTCTGTTTCATTTTTATCCTTCGGACCTCTGATGTTGCAGGTACATAGAAATCTTTAAGAGCAGTCGGTGGGAGATCAAATTTCACCATGACGTTCCCCGGCGGGGAACAGGGTCCCAGAGACCAGGGCCCTATGACAGACCTGTCATGTCAGGCTCAAAGGGAAGCCCTTATGGGGCCAGCCGCAGCAGTACCCTGATGGATGGCATGAGGGGTGGAGGTGGTTATGGAGGAGGTACAGTGACCATAACACATCGTGATGACTAGTAGAAAAAGATCTGTTTTTTTAACGTGTTAATTTAACTGCTAGTTTTCTTTACTGGTGTGGATCACTGAAAAACATTTTTTAATTATTATTTCTGATTATAATCAGTCATTCTGAGTTTTTCGTGCAGGCTGAACATGACAATAGTCTCCTACACCTATCTCCTGCATTAGCTTCTGATAGAAAATAGACGGTGAAACTCTAGGATTTGAAAAGCCTGACAGATCTATGTCACACTGTCACTTAACATTCATGGACTCACCCATCTTGACTCACGACGGGGAAGGCTGTTGTTGGTTTAGCATCCAGGAAACAGCAGAGAACGTCTCGACTAGTAGAAGCTGTTAGACAATCAAAGGCGAGATGTCCAAATATCAGGAAATAAGACTCCAAATCCTGTGTCTGAAGCTACTTTCTCCTACAGCTGACTTGTCCTTCCTGAAACAGGTGCATCTGAAACTGTTTTTACTTAGCATTAGCAACTCCACCACACGGCAGAAATTCTTCAGGCTCGTGTTTTTTGCAGAGATAACACATCAATGTTGCAAAGCAAACCGAGTCAGTGGTAGTCACGTTGCTGTTAGCCAATCAGAGGCAAAATGCCCGAATATCAGGAAATAAAACTGAATCCTGCCTTCTTCTGCTCACCTCTCCCCTGAAACAGGAGCGCCAGAGCCTTTTTCCCCACAGAGATCCACTCACAAGGCATTCATTTACACTAGAGACCACTGCAAATGTGTTGAAAAAATTTGTGAACTTTTTCTTTAAGAAAAAACCAAGTTTCATATACGTTTTGAGTCTTTATTGTTTGTTTTTTTCCTAATGATTTTGTTGGTGTTTTAAAGAAAAAGCTCTGCTGTTGTTCTAATGTATTTTATACAAACTACAATCCAACCCAAGTCTTTCTGCTCTGTGTGCAGGTTACAGTGGTTATGACAACTACAATGGTTTCAGCAGCTACTGCTACGACAACGGCATGTTTGATGATCGAATGAATGATCGAATGAGAGGAGAGAGAGGAGGAAGAGGTAACATCCATTATCTTTGAGTCACGAAAACAAAAATTCCTCCCTAGTACAAGCGTTAAGAGGGACTAAATGAAGTTTATTTTATAGGACGATTACATTTACAAGTGCATTTAAAGTTTAGCACAACACTAAAATATTTTCAGAGATTTTAAGTCTTGATTTGAGTTTATAAACCATGATTTTGAATTAAACTTATTTTAGGGTTATTTGTAGATTATACATTTTTCATTGAAATATATCCAAAAAGTAACAGGTAATTTTATTGTACTTGTATAGCGCCTTCTAGGGTTCTACATCGTCCCACGGTGCTTCACAACACAATCATTCACACGTTTATTATTAACTTTTATTAACTTTTTTGTGTTCCTTCCCTTCAGGAGTTGGAGGCCATGGTTATGGTGGACAATCTGACAGCAGCTCTGGTTTTCACAACGGCCATTTTGTGCATATGAGGGGTTTACCATTCCGGGCCTCAGAAGGAGACATTGCAAAAGTAAGGATGCAAGATTAACTTAGTATTTCTCTGGAAAATATTTAATTGCAGTATCCTGTTAAGGGTACCAGCAGATTGTACTACATTTGTGTAAAAGAGAAAAGAGTCTGAGGAGAAATAAAGGCAGTCGTATCTGGTAAATATTTGATTACTGTAGTATGGAGATTAGCTATTTGCCAAACATTTAAGAAAAAAAATTATACAGAAACATTTTTCTCATGTCTTTTTGTTGTCCAGCATCCATTCCAGACGGTTTTATATTTGAATAACTTTGATACCATCTTTTCAATTTAATAAGATTTGGACCATAGTCTTAAAGGTTCAAACTGGACTTCTTTGGTGTCTTGAAGAGGTTTCACTTCTCATCCGAGGAGCTTTGTCAATTCTGACTGGAATATGGGAGAGTTGTACTTATAAACTGTAGCTGTCTGTTGTTGCTTAATGAGCTGAATCCATCTATAAATACCCCTCCCGCCAATCCTCAGAGGAGTCATTGATGTCGTTAAGTCTTATTGTGTTAGAATGGTTGTTTTGATTAGATGCAGGAGGGTGTGACCTAGACTGAAACTATTTTGGAATTAGGTTTAGAGCTGCATTGTAGGTGCTGGCGTTGACAAATGTCCTCGAATGAGAAGCGAAACGTCTTCAAGAAACCAACAAAGTTCAGTTGCCTTCATTTGAACCTGGATGACTGAGAACCTTTATAGGTAACTTAGAACTGAATGTAAAATTAGGCTTTGATCCACTCCAGGTCATAACCGGTATCACTGGCCAAACAACAAATCCCCTTCATTCGTCATTTCCCTGTCATAGACTGTATGTTCTCGTAGCAAGCAAATTACTTCCTACTTCCTGGTTCTTTCAGTTTATTGATTTTTTTTTATTCCAGTTCTTTGCTCCTCTGAATCCACTGAGAATCCACATCGATGTGTCACCAAACGGGAGGTCAACTGGAGAGGCAGATGTGGAGTTTTGCTCTCATGAAAACGCTGTGGCAGCCATGTCCAAAGACAAAAATCACATGCGTAAGCATCACTTTTTTCCACTGTTTAATATCTTTTGTTGTGACATTTATCTGATTTATCAGAGGGCAGGAGAAACGTGGACAGTTAGAGACAGAATATGGCTTATATTGTTTTAGTGAGCAGTAGTTACAGAAGGAACTCGTAATTAAAATATATATGCAAGTGTAACAGAATATATTGAAGCCGGTATCCAAGGCAACATGAAACAAGAGGATGACTGATGTTTGGATGTTTTCCCCCACAGAGCATCGCTACATTGAGTTGTTTCTAAACTCAACATCTAGTGGAGCATCTGAAATGGGTGAGTTTCCTTCCAAACAACCAAAAATCAGTTCAGATTGTTTTAAACTTCCAGCTTTACAGTCCAGATGAATACCTAACGTTCATTTGACAAACTTATAAAACATTATTCTGTATTTGTTCAGGCCGTGGCGGTTACTACAGTAACTCAGGAGGGTCGCGAAGCAGCGGCCTGCGAGATGGATACTGATGATGTCACCACATACTTCTGATTCATCCTGTTTGTTTGCATCTCTTAAAGCCACATTTACTCATAGTTTCTAGGTAAGAAAGGTGAAGGGTAGTCAGTCATTCACTACGTGACAGGCGAGTTTCTTTAGACATCCACTTCCAAACCTATCGGCAAATGAAGAACAAAACAGATTCTCACTGTTGAGACCTGGGAGCTGAAGTATCTGCTGAACATTTAAAATTTTCTTGTATCTTTTATATTTGGAATTTCTGTTCTAGTTAAAATCGCACATATATAAAGATGTATTAGCAGTGTGTAATGGAAAAGGTACATGTCCTTTCGTAATAAGAAATGAAACCTTTTCAGTTTTTTAAAGTACTATATACCGGTTAGTTTCATATCGTTTCAGTACAGAAGACAAATTCATCCAAAGAGATCTAGCTGTGGCGTTTGTTTGATGTAACATAATACTTAGCCGGCGCTGCAGCGTCGGGGCTGAGCGTAGTCACGTGGAATGTGATCACTCAGATATTACTAACGTGGACGACATGTTTAAAAGAACCAGAATCTTTTCTTTACGTTTTTAAAAGGCTGGCTTTGTTTATTTTGATTTCAACGTTTTTCTGTAAGACCATCCAGCCACTGAAAAAAAACAAATTTATATCCGGTTTCAGATCAATTTCTTGGTTTGAAATGTTTCATAAATGATAGGTGGTGTGCTTTTTATAAATGTTTTCACAGTTCTTTACAGAATCTAAAACCTAAGTTGAATAAGATGTTCCACTCTTCATGTGAGGAAACTAAGATCTCTATATTTGAGCTGTGACATAGCCGATTAAGCTGTTGTACATTTGCTTAATAAATTTTATATTTAATTGTCTTCCTGCTTCTCTGCCTTTGTTATTGAGGTGAAGAAATTCATTTGGCTAATAGAAAATGTTTTAAGCTTGATTTAATCAAACAATACATTTAATATCAGACAGGACTTAATTATATACAATATATAGTATCAACACTGTACAAGGTTTTGTAAAAACATTTACAAAGCCAACGTTGCACAAGACTGATCTGGATTCAGGTGAGACATTTAAGTTAAGTGGAAATGGACACGTCCAGTTTGTAGAAAGTCAGGTTGTAAACATTAATTGCAAAATTAAACATTTCACCACACCTTAGAAAACCCCCTCAGAAACTTTCATAAAAGTTTAGAGGTTCAAACAGTCATGAAGCAGCAGTGTAATGTCACAGATAAGTTACCTGAACTTATGGGAATAAAGTGGTTCAACAGAGATGGAATTTGTTGCTCTTGGTCCTTAAAGCATCATCGACTCATCTAGTGTGGTTTTATTCTCACTCGATTGGCTAGTGTTACTTCGAAATGTTTAGAACTTCTGTGAATCCACTGGGTTCATTTTGGCAACATGAGAAAAACTTTTTTTAAATGGCACAGTTAAATATAGAAAAAAAGAAATCAACACATCACCTAGTCAAGTGTTAGAGCTCAGGTTCTGAACCTCAGGGAGTGTCCAGCAGAATCCCTCACATCTGTCTCAACAGATGCAACGCCTGATAACAAAGAGAACTTGACACGGTTTCATTTATAGAACAGCTGCTCTTCAGATCTAGACAGAAACACACCTACATGTTTAATCTGGTCTGAAGTGAAGCGGTCAGTTTGGTTTAATGTGTGTAAACATTGCTTTAAGACAGTTTGTGATCGTTTCACCTAAAATAAATTAAGATGTTTGGCTCTAGAGCATTAACGTGTCTAGTTTCAGGTTTGTCACACGCTGCATCTGCTTTTAGCAGAACAAGTCAGTGCAAGTTCACTTTCAGTTCTTTATAAGATAAGCTTCTTCTTTCATAACTAAACCCACTCATTCTCCTGAACATGAGAGCAGCAGCCACCTTTTCTATGTTAATGGTTTTAAAGCAGCATCAGTTTATACTTCCTGCTGTCAAAATATACTTGGGTGCTTATGAGCACTCTTAGCAGCACACAGCTAAGTGAATGTTGGAGGTGGGTCCATCATGTCGCATTGGAGGAGCATCTCTGGAGCAGCAGGGCGTGGCAGGTGTCACAGACTCTGACCGGTTTGGGAGATGCTGGCAGAGGAAGTTCGTTGTCTGAGCAGCTGTTGCAGAAGATCTCCCCACAGTTCCTGCAGTGGTGCTGCAGACACAGAAAGATTATGAACGGTTTCTGCTGTTTATTACAAATTTCGCACCAGTTCATTATCTTATCCATTACACGCCCATAAATGTGACTTTACATGATTATTTACACAGAATTCTGTGGATATTTGCTGCAAAAATTAGCATTTCTGATTGAAAATTTATAATTCTGCCAAAATAATCATCAAATCAATCAATCTTGCATAAACTTGATGTATTTGAAGAGATTTATCAGCCATTTAAAACTGTGTTATGTAACAGTTATCAATAATCATCACGTCCACTGTAGAACTTACTGAACAGCCTGTGTTCTGAGAAACAGCATTTAATTGGAAAATGGCTTGTATTTGATAGAGCGCCTTCTAGGGTTCAACAACTCCCCAAGGCGCTTTACAACACAAACGGTCATCCACACATTGGTTGTGATAAACTACAATGTAGCCACAGCCGCCCTGGGGCACAATGACAGGAGAGGCTTCAGAGCACAGGTGCCACCAATCCCTCTGACCACCAGCAAGCGGGTCAAGTGTCTTGCCCAACGACACGAAGACTGCAACAGATTGGGCTCGAACCTACAACTTTCTGATTATGCAGTGGATAATTAATTCCTTGAGTGGGGTCGGGCTAGCTGTGGGGGTGTTTCGGTTTGGGCTACAAAAACGCCTTAGTGGGGGTTACTGTAGCATTTCACCAACCAATCAGAACGGGCATAAAAAAAAAACAATTTCCGCTGCTGGACGTGTTAAAATAAAAGTCTACACGATATGTCCGTAAGCATTTGTCGTTTTTACACAATTGCATTAAGTAACCCTAACCCTTACAATATCTTATTTAGAAATATATATTTTGTTTAGAAATAGATATTATTTTATTTTGAAAGATCAATTGAGACCGGATGTGAAATAACAATTCAGGAGCGTTTCTGTTATTGAAGGGGGGTGTTCTCATTTACAAACCAAAACGGCCCTTTTAGTCGCTGGCCGGATGATGTTGAACTCTTCTGCCACAGTTGCTCCATTTAAGTCTCTTAGTCGTTCCTCACTAAGTTTGTCCTAGCCATTAGCTCATCAGTCATTTAGAATGTAAAAGCTGTTTCTCCAAACAGAGGCCACTCAGGAAGCCACCTACAATGGGAACGATGGTCATTATTTATATACTTTTACAGAGAAACACGTCAAAACGCCCCCAAAAAAATCTCATGAAGGTGCACGGACCTTCCGTCTGGAGATGGAGAACTCTTTCTCACACAGCTTGCAGTGAGTGGCTTCTTTGTCCTTCAACCACACCTGACCACCCTGAAAAGAAACACATTTTACTTAAATGAATGAAGAGCTTTTCTTTAATATCACAAAGCACATCATGTCCACATATAAGGAAAATACACAAGATAAAACAAAATATTAATGATAGTACTACTGAGTTCTGGTAGGTCAAAGGTCAACATTTCAAAGAGGGGGTAGAAGCGGGTCATTCATGGTGGCTTTTTGCCCTGCTGAGGTAATGTGGTGTGACTTCCTCCAGGCCTAATGACCACTATGCAGGCTGCATACCACACAGAGATGCAGTATGTGATGATGTCATAGATGATTCTCTGCTAGAACAGCATTACCCATAGAGGTGCAGAATTTGTTGCATCTGTGTCTGTATGTCTGTTTTCTATCAGGTCAGATCTGTGACCTCACCTGCAGAGCTTTGTTGGCTTCTTTGATGTCCTCGATCTTCAGCTTTGATCTGAAGAAAATTAATATGAACGCTGATGGGTAAAATTATAGGTTTTTAAAACAACTGCTTGATGAAACTTACAGAAAGAAAATCCCACCTGAACAATAAAAACTATTATTACTGTTTTAAATTGTAAACAACGTTTTGAGTCGTATAAAAATAAACACGGTTTAATTGTGAGTTCCCCTACTCGCTGAGCTTGGAGCCGAGCTCCTCCAGAGCTTGTTCCTGGTCCTCACAGATGGTTTTTAGCTGAATGTTTTCATCCTGGAGACGATGGAACTCCTGGGAAAATCAGTTAAAATAAAAATCACATAACAACAAATCTACTTGATAATAGCTTATTATAAGCTGTAAGTACTTCTGTTTCTACCTTCTTCAGCCCGTTGATCTGCAGTGCCTCTGTGCTGAGCTGAGACACCGTGTCTCTCTCTCTGTGCAGATCGTTCTGTAGCGTCTGTCTCCACTCCCTCTCTATCTTCAGGTCTGTCTCCAGCTGCTGGCTACAGGTCCGACGTAACCATAGAAACAAAAAACAAGCTTTTAAAGATGAGAAATAAAGATGAAGAACAGATTCTGGTGCATAAAGGTCTGAAATGTTTGCACCTTTCTGATTAATAAAGTGAATTAATGTGGGTAGAGTATTTAGATTAAAATTATAAACCCTAGTGAGTGCAAGCAGCTGTCTTGCTCTCATTAGCAGCTTTTCCGATCAAATGTTCAGTGAGGAATAAATGAATGTGTGCAAGTCGACCACCGAAATGGCCTTTGTGGGCGATTTGCTTACAGTTGCTTCTCTCTGTGTTCGATTTGCCGCTGCAGGCTGTCGGCCTTTTTGGCAAAGTCCAACTTGAAGCGCCTGGATCCGTCCTCAGCCAAGGTGCGGTGCCGCTCTGCCTCCTGTAATCTGCACCATTATAACCAGGGACAAACTCAGGACCATGGAGAGAAAAGTCTGGGAGGTGTGTGTGTAGGTGGGAGGGAAAATAAAAAACAAAACCAACAGAAAATGATGGAAGGGAGGATGTAACGGATGGGAGAGTAATGCTTATGGGGGTGAAGATAAATTAAGTACGGCTGGGGTGAAAGAGAGTGTTGTAATCTGGTGTTACAACACATCAAAGTCAAACTCTGCCACAAAATGAACTTTGGAGCCACAAAACAGGACATTAAGGAACGCAAAGAGGTGAAGATACAAAATGAAACAAAGAGAGACAATAACTGGGCAAGAAAAGCGAAGAAAAGCTGACTGAAAGCAGCCTGAGCGCCTACAGACAGAGGCCGCGGTCACCACGACTAATTCCGTTAACGAATCCTGACATGAATTATAAAAATCACCAAAAACCTTCAGCTATTGCTTTCAAACTGGTTTCAGTGGTTCTTGAGCAACTTCACATTGGACGACCACAAACTGCACTTAACAGAGTTTACACTAGTGGGAGCTCTCTACCTGCTTTATGGCAATAGCTGTTTACTGTGCCGCTAGCTCATATTAAGGCTAGCAGTTAGCTCTTTCAGTTTGCTGACCGTCAATAAAAAGCACAAGAAGAAGAATTATTTTGCTTTTCTGTTGGCATCATGGCGGAGCCTGAAAGTTAAAGTAATGTTTTTGGAGGTGAGGCAAAGAGCTAAAACCAGAGTGAACATCGGCGCTGCCTAGTACACTCATCTGAGGGAGCTAAAGGAGGCTATGAAATCACGGACTGATGGTGACCTGGCTTTGTTGCAACTGGACTTGCAAGTAATTTTTTATGTCCAACAGTGTGGATCTTTTTACTTTGTATTTAGTATCAGTTAGCTCATGTTAGCATTAGCTTGTTTTTGGTGCTAGCTACAGCATGCTACGGCAGGGTTGTTGACAACAGTTGTAATTCCGTTTTCAACCAGAGAGAGGTGGAAAATTTATTTAGTGTTGCTTTAAGAAAATCAACTTTGCAATTTATTTTAGGGGTAAACACTACTTTCATTAATATCTCAGCTCTGTGAAACACAGCTATCATTTATTTTTGACCGTATTGTGATATTTTAGAAGCACAAACATGGTTAAAAACTCAATCACAACTTTCAAAACATTTAACTTTATTGATCACTGTGGTAAAAGACAGCAAGTTGTGAGTTTCCAACAGCTGCACCGGGTTTTAATAATTCCTCTACAGTTTTAGGTTATTATAAACATGTAGTCAGAATAGGCAGGAGGATTATTTGCCTAATATATATTAAGAAAAGTCAGTAAATATGCCAAAACAAACACAGTAACAGAGGTTCACAGCTCTGGATCTAGTTCTTCCACTGATCGGTCTGTTCTGCAGACACTAAACACACTAAAGCCTCTGGTCCCACATGTGGAAAACCTTTCGTTTTCACAGCAGGCGGAAAATCTCGAGGAGGGTGAAGAACACAAGTTGTTTCCACAGCTTCTCATTTTCTAAAGTTACAGTGCACTACATTTACACACAACATATGTTGATACAGTGTTCTAGAACCCTCACATTAGCTCTCCACTACTTTCTGCAATCACATGATGCGAGTCGTGTCTAAAGCCTGAATTAACTGCTGATGACTCGTGAGGGCTTAAAGGGATAGCTCGTGTTTTTATGAAGTGGAGATCTATGAAAAAGGTTATGAACCATTAATATCTTACCTGTTGTGAATAACCCATTAATCAGCCTGACTTTGGAGAAGCAGAGATTAATTCTGATTACAAAGTGCCTTAAGCCCGGTTCATACTGTGCGTTTTTCAGCCGTCATAGACGAATCTTTAGTCGTGATGAAAAACAGTGAGTGTGTGATTTTCAGGTCTGTGGTCGTCCTGTGTGACAGACCCACTGACAGCTTTATACCTGCAAACTCGGAAGGTGTGAAAAAGGTGAAACCCTGAAACCTTGGGCCGTGTAGTACGCCACCTCTCTGGAGCACTGACTGAAAAATGCAGTGTGAAACGGGCTTTAAGTAAAGATGCACCAAAAATCATCTGGTGGTAGGAATTGGACAACGTTCGTTGTGATTGGCTTAATTAGTTACAGGGCCATCTGCAACTCAAAAATCTGTTTTATTTTTGGTCTGTGAATGTATCGTTGCAAAACAGCAAGAAAATATAAGACATTATTAAGGGTCTGTGAATGCATCGTTACTAACTGCTAATTCTCAATAGCTAGAATCCTAATTTTTAGGTTAATCTTGAACAGAAAACATTTATTCTGTTAACTAATAATATTTGAATTGGAAAATGTCAAAATCTGCAGGACAGAGCTGCACAAGAATCAAAGATCAACACCCGTCAGTGCATAATTCAAATAAAAGATTTCAGTTCATGCAGGTGTCATCAATTAACCTTAACTTTGCCATAAATTACACATTTCATAGTCGTTCTAGCAGAACTATTGTGAAATTTGATCTTGAAGTTAGTTCTGCAACTCATTTCTGCTGCAAATAATTATGTGTAAATATCCATGTAATGTAAATTTAGGAGTAAAAGTTCATAAATTAACATTTGCATGAACAGATATGAAATTTCTAAGATTAGAGTTGATTAAAGCCAGCAGAACGACTTTGGCCTCATCTAAACTCCATTTCTCCTAACTGAAGCCGCTCAATGAGCCTTCAGCCAGGATGCTAGTTGTTATAACCATTCCACATCAACTCACTTGAAAAAGACACGAAGGATCCCTTTAAGTGTGAGTGCACGGGGGACTGACTGAGACGGGGTCACCACAGCCAACTGGGAGCAGGTCAGGAGGTGCAACACATGCAACACAAACCAGCAGCAGCGTGGAAGCAGCAGGCTGCAGCAAACACATTCCTGTCTGACGGGCCGGCGGGGATCGGGTCAGGGCTGTGACAGGAGGGAGTGGTGGCTTTTTCACACGGCTGTGATGAAACTGGTCTTCAGATTTCTCTTTTGGGCTACCTTGAGCACCTCCATGAGTTGACTCGAATAATCTAATCTCAATAACCTCAATAAAAAAACCTTTGTTGTCTGTCTTCCTGATTATAAACTGAGTGGAGTACTTTAGTGCACACCTGAACATGTGGGTGAATATACAAATTATAAACAACTCAAAATGCATGTTTAGTATCTCTTAAACTACTTTAAAGAAGCAACATCCAGACAGATCTCTGCCCTGTTAAATGAAGCTGCTAGAGACGAAACGAGGCGTTTAAAGGAAGTCTTTTCTCATTTAGCGCCAACGTGTCTGGCTGTAATTTAATCAAACATCATAAAAGCTGCTGTAAAAGTGCAGCTTCTGCCAGGATCTAAAACCAAACATGCAGTCCGGTTCCACCTGATTCTCCTCAGACCCTAAAACCGTTTGGATATTATGTGTAAAAGAACAGGAATGATTCATTTATTTATTATTATTATTATGATTCCAGTCAGTCCTCAGAAGGAGATGTCCTTGACTAGCTTGTACTGGTGCTCTGTGTCTGTGCTGGCACATTTCACAAATGACATGGCGAGTGTTCTGGTCTGATTGAGCAGCTCCTTATCGCTGCAGGAGGGGAAAAAAAAAACAAATCGACCATGGAGGTTTCAAAGGGATGGAGGGATGGAACAAACGAGATGAACAGAAAGGAGGGAAGAGGGAAGGAAAGAAAGGAAGAAAGGATGTCAATACATCAGTATTCTAAGTGGCTCCAGTTAGACTGAACAGTTTTTTGTTTCTGACGACATCACAGGCAGACCAGGATTTTAAGCTGCCGGGTTCTCTCTGTAATCAGATCTTCTACAGTCTGGACTTCTATAGACAGATGAGAGGATGTTTAAAGATGGAGGAAGGAAAGGTAACAGACAGAAGATGAGCATAACTACATCTGGGAGTTTCAGGCTACATCTGAAATGAGCATTTTTCCTTCAAATCTGCATTAACCTCTGCAGCAGCAAAATCAACCAATCACAAATGAGACTGAACAGACTGAAACCAATGGGAGCGGGGATGGATGGACCGTGTGGACTCTGACACGATGGGGCGAGGAAGGATCATCAAGCATCAACGAACCAGCAGGCAGCTACACAATCACAGATATGGAGCGTTTGGTCTCAACATGCATGACCATCTCAGCAGTTTAGCTCATCAGACATCAAAAGTGGGCGGAGTCTCCACAAGGAAATGATCTGAACTACAGGCAACATGGCTGACATCACTATCAAACTTGACTTGGTGAGGTTTAAATCCTGTTTAAACCTTGTAGCTCGTTTCTTTGGGGAAACTGGTGGAGTGATGAATGATTGAAATAATTTGTGTCTGAAAAAATGTATTAAACTAATAAAAGCTATTGTAATGGTCATCTGGTCCAGAAAAAAGCTAATTTAAGGTAAATTATAGTTTTTAAGCTGGCTTGGACACTTGTCTGTGCTGAAGATCTCACCTCTGCTCCAGCTGCTTCATGGTGGCCGTGATCTGATTGGTCTTCTCCTCCAGACGGCCGATCACGTCGTTCTTCTTCTTCATCTCCTCATCAGATGACTAAAAAACGAGAAGGGCTGGTTTCCATAAGCAGCATCAAAGGCAGCGTTCCTCTTGTCCTGAGTTTATGACGTTACCTGCATCTTCTGGTACATTTCCACGTTGATGGCTTTGACCTCGTCCAGCTGGTGTCTCAGTCCAATCAGCGTGTCCTGTGGATTCATTCATGCAGATCAACTGATTTCTTGCAGCTTCCTCTGAGTTTAGACTTTAACTTACCTGTTTTTCATGAATATCTTTCTCCAGAAGCTTCATAGCCAGCTCCATTTCCTGCTTCATCGACACCTGAGCCACCAGCTCGTTCTCCACATCCTAGATTTGATCAGAGCACACAAAAGGAGCCGTTGCTGAGCTCATCCGACGCTGGGTTTACAGATATACCCCACGCGGTCTGACCTGTCGGAGCTGACACTCCTCCTTCAGCTGTCTCCTGGCTTCGTTGTACATCTCGTCCAAACCCTGCCGCGACTGTTTGTACGTGTCTCTCTCCACAGATACGTCGCCTTGAGCCACCTGCGGTAAATAACGCCCACGGGAAAAGTTCAAACGAGGAACGGATCTACGTTTAACGTGTGAGTGAATTGTCAGTGAAGTGTCAGAGAGAGTACCTCTAAATGCTGCTGAGCCTTTAGGAGAATCAGGTTGTTTTCACTCCTCAGCTGCTGGTTTTCCTCCTGCAGTTTGATGATGTTGTTCTTGGCAATGGCGAGCTGCTTGCACACACACACACACACACACACACACACACACACACACACACACACACACACACGTAAGGATCAGGAGAGTCAACGATGCTCAAACTGACACTTTGATCTTTGGGGATTCAATTAAAAATGTTTCCTTTACCTCCTCAATGAGTTTGGAGTTGGACTTCTCCAGAGAGTCGACTCTGCTCTGAAGGCCGTGAACTGTGGAACTTCATTAAAATAAATACATAAATAAATAAATGCAACATCTGGTTTTCTGACATTAAAACATGGGTCTGGCATTGCTGTAATCAAATATATTTAAACACGGCTTTCCTTTAAACCCTTCAGACAAACACATTCAAATAAAAAGTCTTACTTCAGCTGTCGATTCAGTTCCTCCACATAGTTCTTCTGGTCCAAAATGGATGCTATTTGACTATTCCTGTTGTCATGGAAACAGACAAAAAAAAACCAAGATCACATTCAGAAAAGGAAACCAGCTGCATGAAACGGAGAAGGAGCAGCAAAAAGACCTCACCTCTCCTCGCTCCTGTAATCGTCGACGTCGTTCTTTAAGTACATGGAGAAGTCGATCACTCCGACCTAAAAGAAAAGGATGAACGTGAGTGAGTGATAGATGCTTTTGACTTTCTTTCAAAATATGAGACGTGGCCTTTGAGCTGGAGGAGGATGCGTTTTCATTGGGAATATCTCGTTGACTGAAACTGTGCATCAGTTCTAATCAGATGACCTCACATCACAAGTATCCTGATTGGTCGGAGGTAAAAGAGGAGCCATGTAGGATGTTTGGAATAAAGAAACAGGCCCAGCTCTCCTCATAAAATAAAGCACCTCAACAGGCGGTTCTTGTTCCTGAAACACAACAGCACAAAATAAAGTTTCAGGTCAAGGAGACGAGCAGCGGAGGTTACCTGAGAGTCCAAGTCCTCGCCCTTAACACACAGGTTAGCATCGATGACGTTCAGGCCCACCAGCAGGCCCACGATCACGGCTCCCTCTTCCTCCAGCATTAAAGCCGAATCCTCGTAAAAATCACTGGACAGGGAGATAAAACACAAACCTTCAACACGATGCCGTCAGGACACGACCAAGTGTTTTCTCTCTACACGCACCTGAGGAGGTCTTTTCGAATGATGAGGAGTCGCAGGTAGTCGGCCAGCCGTTTCTGCATGAGAGCCAGACGCAGCCACGCTCGGGCTCGGCCCAGCGGGGTCCTGAGGAACACCAACATCACCGATAAGTGATCTCATAGTTCCCTGATCTGAGTGGGTCGTTAAATCTTTACAATAAATGTGCATCGAAGCTGAATTAGTCACATCTGGCACAGACACGGAGTCTAGCCTTTGAGTCGGCTTTACTCTGATTCAGGTCTGACTCAACATTTTTAAAGGAAACTGTCTGAGTTTTCCACAAAATAACACACATGTTCCTCGTTTTACCAGATCAGACCATGTGTGAATGTTCCCGCTCGGCTTCCTGTCTGGAAAAATCCTCCAAACGATGATCTGTGCTCACCCTTTTTTTTTTTTACACTCTGCCTGCACATGCATATGATCCTAAACGTGTTTTTAAAGATACATATTGCTCAAAGTTAATAATAAAAAAAATGAAACATCTGATAATCACATCTTTGTCTAAAATAAAATAGAAAAAAGGAAAAGGAAGTAGTGAGGTAGCAGGGTGAGAAAAGGTGAAGTGAAAGTAAATAACCCAGAGGTACTTCCCTGAGCCGCCTCAGGGCACAGTCTCGTGTTACTCCTGAGTGTGACTGCTGTGGCTCCACCATCAGGTTAGCCGGAGCTGAACAAGAGCAAACAAACATGCATTCATCCCTTACTTGAGTCCAGGAAGGTCTCGAACAGACGCAGAGATCTCCGCTGCTTCTGGACACAGTTTCTCCACCAGCTCCAGAGGACCCCACAGAGATTTGTTAAAACCCAGGAAGGACTTCTTCACTGGAGAAAGGCAGAGGGACTTCTCAGACATGTGCAAACATACGAATGATAACTTCTCATACCTCATCTGACCTTTGAGGCCATGTTTCAGGCAGTGCTCCATCACCACGAAGAACTGCTGCAGAGGTGGGTAGTCCGAGTCCAGCGTTCTTCCGAAGCTCAGAGCCGACTCGATCAACCCTTTAATGCTGAGCTTTGCCATGTTCAGCAGGTTGGCTCGCTCCATGGCCATGGGGTCCCGCATGGCTGCAGGAGAACGTATTATCAATTTAAAGCACTCCTGTTCTGACGTGACTTATTTAATTGAGTCAAATCATAGAAACTAAAAAAAAATGAGTTTATTTCAGGGATAAATAACTGAATCAAGCAAAGTTGTTCTTTTTCAGATTAAAGCACCCGTGTCTTATAAAAATGAATGATTTTTAAAAACTCTTGTTTATTATGTAAAAAGAAATTACACTGATTTATGTCCTGAATGCAGAATTTGCATCAAGAATAAAAACCATGCATGTTGCATTTGGTCTGGTGGTTTAAAAGCTGTTGGTGTCCCAGAATTGCAGACAACAGGTGTTCAAATATGTTTTGCAATAAAGGGAGTTGACATAAAAATGATCTAAATCGATTGTGCAATAACTATAAAGTGCTGAAATATCTGCATTAAGAAGAATCTCCAGGGTCAGAAATCGCAACGTTCCGGGGAGGTTTGCTTTTAAAGGATTCACACGTGAAACTCGAGTTAATGTGTAGCTAAACACCAGGACAGCACAGAGCAAAGTCAAGACAAACGGTTGCTTGGTAATGTTACGGAGCGTTGAAGACAAACAATTTATGATTAACTTAAACATTCATGATTCTGGAAGTACTCCCTTCCACATGAAAGCCAGCCAGCAAGCTAGTGTGAGTTACATTTAGTGACTCTGAGTTCACAAATGAGCAAAAATGTTGGATTTTTTTTTTCTTGCCTGGCAATGGTTAATCAGAAAACAAAGTTTTCTCTTAATTTTAGTTGTTTGGGATAATTTTGAATTGTACAAAATCTGTCGCTGTTCAAAACTCAGAAATCAGTATCGGCCATCAAAACCAGAATCGGTGCATTTCTAACAAAGAATGTGTTGCTAGAAACACTGGCTGCTGTCAGCTGATGCAGTTCATTCAAAAGGCTAGATTTGAGATCTGAGATGCCATCAGGCCTTATTTAGCTGAGAGTGGGAGGGTCAGAGCAGCTAGACGCAGCTCAGCTGCTCTGACTTTAGTAGCACGACAATCAAACATCCCACACAGGTTTGCTGCTTACATCCTCCTCATCATGGACCTCACATCTCGTGATGCTGCGCATACTCTACCTTGGACAGCCCAGTCCCCTGGCAGAGACGTCCGGTGATCCGACACTTTGGGCAGGACGTGAATGCTCCCAGAAATCGTCTCTGATGCTTTCCTGGCTAAAGCGAAGATGGGAGCCTGCCATCGCCCGTCGCTTCCACCTCTCACCGTGTTGCTGCTGCTGGTAGCTTTATCAGCAGAACCACCTTTCTCTTCCTGGAGCCTCAAAACACCAAACACCTGAGCTTTCTCCTTGCTGCCGTCTGCCTCGGACAGCGCCAGGTCGTGCTCTGCAGCCGATGCCATGTTCGAGTGCGCCTGGTACTCCTGGAGCTAGCCGTGCTCCCCGGTGAGAAAACACTATTTATACGGTGTGCTAACGGTTAGCGTGCTAGCTTTTAAGCACAATTTACCGACTGACCATCGCATAAAATCCCTTCCTGCGATCCCACCTGCCAAAAGATGACAGATTAAAAAAAAAAGACAAGAGTCGCCGCGTCGCTACCAAATCGTTAACATGCGTCAGTCACACTACATGATGAGCGTTGCGACCAAATGCGAGCGCACAAAAAAACGGATTGTCGGAGATTTCGCCTTTTCCGTACATCGTGGCGGTGTATAGATTTGTTTACAGGCAGCAAACCCAGCCAGCCGACAGTTGGCGTCTCCACAGTCCTGCTGCTGCTGCACCCTCCGGAGGGGCGGCGCCAGAAGACCCACAGGACACAAAGGCAGCACTACGTAATGGTTTAACAGGCCGCTGTGTGGCCGCCTGCTGCCTCCTAGTGGTGGAGGAGAGAACTGCAGGGCGGAGTGCCAGATGGATGATTAAAATACAAAACAGCAAATTTACTCTCAAAAGGTTCACTGGAAAGAATTCAGCTAAAATGTTTCTGCGTTTCAAATAAAATCTTATAAAAATATAATTTGGTACACACTGGACAGCAGAATGTTTAATTTTGACTAAAAACTATTATTATTTTTACAATGAGACAATAAAAAACATGAAAATAATACATTTTTATGTTCCTTACTTTTCTGTTTTGCATTTTGTTTTGCACATGATTAGCCACACTAGTTCATGGAAATATAGGCCTGTTGAAAACTGGTCTGTGATGTAAAAACTGTTGGAGCACTGGTATAGATAGATAGATAGATAGATAGATAGATAGATAGATAGATAGATAGATAGATAGATAGATAGATAGATAGATAGATAGATAGATAGATAGATAGATAGATAGATAGATAGATAGATAGATCGATCGATCGATCGATCTCGTTCTTTCGGTCACTACCCAAAGCCCGTGACCATAGGTGAGGATAGGAACGTAGATCGACCGGTAAATCGAGAGTTTCGCCTTCAGACTCAGCTCTCTTCACCACGGCAGACCAGTACAACACCATCACCGAGATACTTAAACTCCTCCACTTGGGACAGGACCTCTTCCCTGACCTAGAGAAGGCATTCTACCCTTTTCACCAATCACTTTTTACAATTGTTAGATTCAGTTCAGGTCAATTCACCAGTCCCAAACAGAGCTTTCACTTTAATCTAAAATGCCCTATGTTTATATGTATACACAATCTTTTTATAATATATCCAAAGGGCCACCAACAGTAGCTGCATCTAATCCGTCTCGTCCCAAATGGTTGGATTCTCTTGTGAAGTTATTTGCTTTTTGACAGTGGATGGGTTCTTGTAAGATTCATAGAAATACTAACTAAACTTAACTCAGTGCTGTGTGGCTGGTTTTCTACCCAAATGGTTCTAGGACTGCGTTGCAAAAGGATGTTATTTGTTTTTTGGGTCATCGTTACCTTGGCTGTAGGCTAATCGCTCCAGACTCTCACTGTGAGTGATGCCCCAGCGATGCAGACTCTGAGGGGAGTACATGGTGAGCGGGACTCTGGTCTGCCCACCGTCTCGGTGTCTCTGAGGGTTGACGACGTACTGCCAGGCTCTGAGGAGGTCTTGTTTATTTAATGTTTCAAAATGACCGTCCCTCTTGTTCTTTGAGGTATTGTTCTGTTCCAGTTCAGTCGGGTTTGCTCACAAACTCCAGATGGGGTCAACAGAGATGCTGGACAAACAATGAACAGTAAAGAGACAGAGGTTGGATGACAGCAAACTAGGGATTTAAGAAAATGTCGATAGACTGAAATATCATGAAATTTGATGCTATGACACTGAATTGATATAGTGTATGGATTTTTTTTTGAGAATTTACATGCAAACATTTACTGTATTTTTCTGTGTGGTGCAATTCAAACTCCGGCTGCTAGGTGGCAGCAGTTTTTACTGCCTTCATTCTGACGGAACAAGATCTTGTGATAATCTGGCCTGAGTTTTCCGATTAAATTGTCTTAAAAATTACAAATAGCATCAGATTTTTAGTATCGCAAACGTTGATGTAAAACAATTTAAACTTAAAAAGACACTGACAGGTGCACATTGGTCTGAGATGCATCACTTTAAACCAGACCAGATTTCTGATTCAATAAATGGACAGAATGTAACAAACTGACTAAAACTCTGATTATATGAATTCATGGGTTATATTTAAAAAAGCATAGATCGTTAAATGTCCATTTCCTGTTACGTATCCATTGAAACGCCTTTCACATGAACACACCCTTCACTATGATTATTATAAACTACACAAAGTCTGATTGTCAAATGATTCAAAATTACACATGATTACCACTCACCACAAAGACAGACAGGAGCTTTTTTATTTTCGTCAGAAGTAATTTACCTAAAGGGCTTCCATCCTGTTTGAGCAGCAGTGACTAAGCTCACAGTTTCTCTTCCTGTTGTGTAGTTCTGCCTTTCTCTCCCTCTCTAATCACTTAAGCCTGACCAGGAGTCATATGACCAGCTCTGAGCACATCTGGGCCTCTAGCTGTTTCCGTACTCCCTGTTTTGATTTCCTGAAAGGCTACTTATCATTTCAGTCAAAACCAAAAACAGCAGTCACACGAATATATGCTTCTGACTGAATTATCAATACAATCGGTAACACTTTAAATAAGGGTCCCTTAATTAACGTTAGTGCATTATTAAACTATTAAATAAAGAATTAACAAGTAATGCATTACTAAGCAGACACCCCCTGGCCCTTTGTCCTAACCTTAAAGACACTTTATAATATCAGGAATGTTAATAAAGGGATCCTTTGTTTATTAATGCTTAATAATGCACTAAGTAACGTTAATAAAGGGACCCTTATTGTAAAGTGTTACCATATAATCTATTCAGCTCAGTTCACCTGCCTGTTAATAGTCTAAAAGAGCAGCTTTTATCTTTCCACAGATGATGCAAAAATGTTTTATATTTGTCTTCTAAAAATATATTGATAAAAAAAAATTGATGACAAGCATCAATATGTCATTATTATAGACTTTTATTTCAAATAAATTATATCATTCTGCTCATTATAAAAACATAACACATTAATTGCCCATAATCACTGATTAGCATCAATCCTATACATCACTTCATAAAATGATTGAATCGTTCTCTTCATCTCTGAACCACACCTTAGTATTCCTGCTACTATAGAACAGCATTTTTCTGACATATGTCAGTCCTAATGACTGTAGAAACACCCTCCTGCATAAGAGACAGCTAAACCAGCCAATCAGCACACTGCACCAGATGCTACATCCACCAATAAGAGGTGAGATGCTGTTTCATCGTAGTAGCTGGCCTGTCACTGTGCAGCAATGCTACACAAGTGTTGATATTTAAAAAAATTCTGATGCATTTATTATAATTAGGATTTTTATTTATGAAAATTACATAAAACATCTTATAAACTAGAAAAACACAAATAACTATTTATCATGTGTATAGTTTGTAAACAACAATCCTGACAGCTTGATTTGTTGCACCAACCAGCTCTAATCACTTAAACGTGCATGATATTGCTGCTTCTCACCTCAGAATGAAGAAGCACAGTCATGCAGCTTGTCTGCAGTCTGTGCATGTGGACTTTCAGGCAGCAGCTCTCTGAAAACTGGGCAAGATGAGTCTGATGTGCATCAAAGCTCCACTGCATCGGTCCAGCTGTAGCAACTCCCAGAGGAAACGCATCAGCAGCAAAGAGCAGACACAGATTATCTGTTTATTCCTGAGACAGAGCAATGCTGCAGCTTCACCAGAGTTTCTGCATTTCAGAGGGAGTCCATGCTCTGGGGATGTCACCGACAGAAACCACAACCATCACCCCACACAGCGTCCAATGGAAGGAAAGCAGCAAGGATGGGAGAGGGGAGGGGGTTTGGGATGATGGTAGAGGGGGGAGAAGGGGTGGGGGAGGTAAATAAAGACAACAGGAAAAAGAAAAGGAGCTGACTTAAATAAATAAAAGGAAACTGACCTAAAAAAAGCCATCAAGAGAATTATGTTCCTCATGTAAAAACACACGATTCAACAGAACATTTGAAGGAAATGTATAAAGAATGAATGAAAACATCAAGTGTGTTATTAACCAATCAGGGGCTGGATGGAGGAGGCGGACCTGGATGAGGCTGTGAGGTGATTGGATCATTTGGGAATGAATGACTGCAGCTATGAATGTAATCCTAGCACTGCAGCTAGACATTCACTAACACGCTCAAACAATTAACCCAAAATATCTTAAAGCTGTTTTCAAAATGAGTTGAGTCTCCTTCTCCCATGACACGAACAGATGGACACAGACAGAGACTTGGGGCCTGTGTTGATTTGGTTTTTAGCATAACTTGTTTATTTGATGGATTGTGACCAAAACTCTGTGAATGGATGAAAACGGCAAAACAAAATATAATAGTCAAACACATATCTGGATTAAAAAATGATTATAAAATATAGAAATATATCTTTTGAGCAAAATAAGTGATTTATATACAAACAGTAGTATCTGTTCAGTCTAAAACAAAAGGTCCAGCAGCACATTCAGGGAGGAAATATAGAAAAATCATACTTTAGTCAATGATCATTTCCTTTAAATCCTATTTTTTCTGGAACATATATATAAACAAAGCAATGAGCTTGTGTTCTTTTGCTTAGAACATATAAATAACTTCATATATGAAAAAATCTGATAAATAAATGGTTGCAAATGAGTTAAATATTCATCACATGACAGATGTGGACCCAAATAATTAGCAGATGTAATCGGTGCCACAATGACTGACAGATAAATGTAAGAAACGATGGATAAACTAATGTTCCCATCATGCTTAGGTTAAGTTGGACAGATTCAGCAACATATAAACACAACATGTTGTTAAAATAACAGCCAAAGCAAATTACCAAGTTTTTCCAAAAATAATTTTCTTTGCTGACTCAAAGACAAAGAGGCGAGGATTCACTGGGAAGAGTGCTTGAGGAAGCATGAAAAACCATTTTCACACAGTAAGTCGACAACCGTCTCACTCAGAATCATCGAGATGTGCTTAATTTATTAATTCTATGCAAAAATAATTATCAGTGAGTTTACTTAAATAAATGTACTAACAAGCTGAATGTCTAAAGACAGTACATTGACAAACTCAGTTCCACTCAACAGTGTTCAATGCCTTTAGAGAGTGTTAGTCCTCAAACTCTGCAGCATAAAGCACCTGCTGAAACTTTATCCGCACCTCCATTCTTTTTTTAACAGTAAGCCTCTTTATTGAGGGCAGGAGGCTGAGCAAAAACAGTTCATCTTCATCTCGGAGGCTGCTGAGAGCATCTGCTGAACTTCTCTCCATTTCTGTGCTTGTTTGTCTTTTGCGTTTTAAAGAAGCTGCAGTATTTTGATGGCTTTGACTTGAGTCGGCCAGAGAAAAACTATTACTAATGACTGGTAGAAAATTAGGTTGCACCATCTTGTCTTTATCTTGCTGTTTCTCCAGGTGCTCTGGTCTTCCAGCTACCTATATAGTAGAAAAATAGAATGGTTATTAATTAACACAGACAAATGTATGCTTCATTATTATAAACCTTTTGCCAACAACTAGTAATAAAACATTTCTTTTTTTAATTTGCTTTACAAAGAGGAAAGCTTTATATTTGTCCAGTCACATGTTGGTGGCATACTGTTCAGATACTGTTTTATTGGTCTAACAACTAGTTAATTAAACATATATATATATATATACATATATATATATATATATATATATATATATATATATATATATATATATATATATATATATCAGCCACTATTTAGAAAGGCTCCTTTATTCAGGAATTGCCATGTTAATGTTTTATGGTGTTTGTTATAATTTTATATAACAAATTACAATTTATATAAACAACTTAATAGTCTTTAAATGTATTATACAAGGAAGAAAATACTATTTATTTATTGTGTTTAATTTTCCCCCAAAAGAGTTAGCTTGCAAAAAATTTAGATTAGATGCTTTTGTTTTGAAAAACTAAGAGCAGATGCTGAGGCGACTGTCGGGAATGACGTCGCTGGATGTTCCTAAGCATTTATTTTGTAAAAAGTCATTTTGGCAACTGAATAGAGTGAAGCTGTAAAGATTCCTTGATCATAGCGACCGGTTTCAAACAAATAAGTTACAAAAAATATTTTAACAAAAGATTAAAATACGTTTGTCTAAATGTCGGACAAGGACGAGTGCACCTTTTCGGCGACAGACGTCTTTTCTGGCTCCACCACACTTCTTTCTACTCGGGGATGGACAAAAGCACCGAGCCAGGCTATCTGACGGAACAGCCCCGGGACGAGTCTCTCCACGTGGGCCCCGTTGTCGTCCATGCGGAGGAAGTTTCTCTTAATCAGTCGCTTCTTCGCCTTGCTGAACTTGTCGCGCAGATTTTTCCAGATCAGCTTCACCTCTTCGTCCGACTTCTC
This sequence comes from Aphyosemion australe, assembly GCA_006937985.1. Taxonomy (NCBI): domain Eukaryota; kingdom Metazoa; phylum Chordata; class Actinopteri; order Cyprinodontiformes; family Nothobranchiidae; genus Aphyosemion; species Aphyosemion australe. The sequence continues at coordinate 1,972,226 of SSNS01000051.1, read as the reverse complement.
CATGGCGACTGCGATTTCTTTCCACGACGATTGCCCTTTGACGCTGTCCTTGTAGTCCCGACGCGACTGGTCGTACAGGTTGGGGTGTTCGCGTATCAGCTCTGCCAGCTTCAGCTCTGTAGCGTTCATCGTTGCCCCCCAGATCACCTCTAAATGTTTTCGCCAGCAGACAACGACGACCTCAGTTCGCTTCTACGACAGACCGTCAGAAGGAAGCACGAAGCTCTGCTCTATCAAAATAAAAGGCGCGAACGCACTTGTGTTTCAGAATTTTCTAAAAACCAATCACATAACTGGATAATAAAAATAAATGTTAAACATATTTACTTTTCATAATTAATGATATCAGTTAGCTATTCAATTAATTAATTCTGGCCGCTATTAGGCTACTGAACATAAATACGGTCATTATGTGTATTATGGTCACAAATGAATCTGGAATGTAATTTTTAAACTCTTCTACAATTTACTTGTCTGACTTTCAGTCATTCAATCAACCAACCAGTCAGTCAGTCAGTCAATCAATCAGTCAGTCAGTCAGTCAATCAATCAATTAACCAATCAATTAATTTGTTAATCGTTTACTACCTATGTGACATAAAAATGACATGCATATTAGACATCTTCCTTTCATGAAATGTATTTTTTCCTATCTATATTGAAGTTTTGATTTGACTAATTATGCATTTTGTTACTTAGTTATTCATTTACGTGTTTGTTTGTTTGTTTGTTTACTTTTAATCTGTTTATTTAAAAAAATGGGACCCAATGTCCTTGCTTGACACTCAGCATTAAGGGGTTGGATTGGGGGATTAAACCACCAAATAGTTCCCGAGCGCGGCCACAGCTGCAGCTCACCACTCCCCACTATGGGGATGGGTCAAATGCAGAGATGTAATTTCACCAGTGTGTGATGATGACTTGGGAATTTAACTTTGACTTTAACTTCCACCTGTCAGCATTCTGTTGAAGCTTGAGTCTGTTTTGAATTGTTTTCAGCTGTAGTTACTTTTTCTTAACACTAGATGGTGCTGTCACAGTGAACAGATGCTGTAAATTGGGGTCTGATGATTCTGGGTCCTCTTTTCACCACCTTCCACAAAAAGATAAATTAAAAACTGAATTAATGGACAAGAAATCAAATAAGCTGCTGAGTGTGTTGGACCGCTGATGCCCAACAAGTGTTAGGAAACCCCTGCAAATTATTCCTTTCTTTACTGTTTCTGTTTTGTTTAATTTTGCATTAATTTAATCTTTATTCATCAAATAATAAATATGTAGGGTTCTAAAATGAGTACAGACATCATAATTAACAAAGCTGCAAACAAAATCTTTTAAAAGACTTTGTGTACATAAAGTCACATTTAAATATATTATTATATTGATAAGAAAATAGACGTTTGCAACTAAATATTCTTTTATTTTACAGATTAGAAGCTTTTTAAGACATGCCCCATTTAACAGCCACTGCCTGTATCAGCGTTCCAATGTGTTGCTAAACATCTCAGTTTGTTTTACTTTTTATGCAACATGTATTTGTGGTTTGAGACAACATGTTGCTCACAAAGGCCATCATTAAATACAGATTGACTTGAACATCAAATTTACAGCCAGGACTTAGATCAGAGCATCAATTTTCTGTTACCTGTGGGGGTCAGGCTGCAGAGATGAGACAGATCACACATCGTTTCTGCTGGAGAGCAGTTTAGTCCTCGTGTGACAAGACAAATTACAGAGGCTGCAAAATGAATAACATCAATTATATCAGCGGTTTTCACAGGGATGTCACGTGTGATTGCACACCATGTTACTGTGAATATTACAGTGTAACTGTCTAGACTGTACAGGTCTCACAAGGTGTGTTATTACTGGGATCAGGAAAGTTGACACACACCTTTATTTAAATGAACAGCAGTAATAAAATGAGCAGCACAAGAAATAATCTCCTGTTTTGCCAGTTTTGTTGATACAGAAGATACTCAAGACGATCAGTTCTTTATTTGACTTTTTTTTAATCAGTTTTTTTTCTTGTCCCTTAATTTATGCATCACTTTTGCTTTGAATTTGGACTTTTGGCATTTTCCAAACACGACCAAGGACTTCATGTTCCTGCATGAGCTGAAGCAGCCAGTTATAGACTGGAGAACTCTTCAAAACAAGCTGGTCAAGTTAAAAATGAAAAGCTGTTTTTTGGGTTTAGCCTTTTATGAGTGTAGAGAAAATATATTTTAAGTAAATTTTTAAAGAGTTCATAATATCCATCTCAACTTTCTGCTAATGTAATATGGTGATAAAAGTTGCTTCATGTCTACAATTACAGCATTCCTCAGTTTCACTGATGGCAGAAAACCGTGTTTTTAGAAATGAGGATGCTGTCTGCAGCCAACAAACCCACTAGAACAAAATTTAGGTCACATCTTGCTGCCAAATATAAACGTTTACCTAGAGGGAGCCAAAGGGACTCATCCAGAGAGGACAGCACGTCTGAAGCATGAAATCATCTGAAAGCAGCACAAAGCTGAAAGCATCCCATGTAATAAGAAAATCCTGTGGTTTGTTCAATATTTTTTAGTTATAAATGGTTTTTTCATGAGTTTAGTTAGTTTGGGTCTGTCAAACAAATTACAGCATGAAGAAAGACAAAACTTTAAATGTATCTGAATCACAAAAAGTGAAAATGAGTGGAAAATACATGTGAGAGCAAACATTTGTACATGCAGAATAAGATAAAAAACAATCAATTTCCAGATCTTTTGGTAGAAAAATAATCCTGGAGCTACTTTATTTTATTTTATTTCATCGTTTAAAATATTTATTTTAAAGTATTTGATTACCAGTGAGCTACAGAATTGATTTCAAAATACTGCTACAAGTTTATAAATCACTCAATGGCATGGGGCCAAAATACATGTTGGATCTCCTTCCAGTATATACACCCAGCTCTGCTCTGATGTCCATAGGAAACAGTCGATGGTGGCAGAGGAGTTAGGTGGCCGCCTTGCAATCGGAAGGTTGCAGGTTTGCATCCCGCTCAGTCCCGTGAACTTTGCCTGCTGGTGGTGGTCGGAGGTACCGGTGGCGCCTGTGTTTGGCAGTCTCGCCTCTGTCAGTGCACCCAAGGGCACCTGTGGCTACACTGTAGCTCATCATCACCAGCGTGTGAATGTGTGTGTGAATGGAAAATGATACACTGTAGTGTAAAGCGCTTTGGAGTCCTCTGACTCTGAAAGAAGCTATACAAGTGCGGATCATTTATCGTTTAACCTTTGAATGAATGTTTCTTATGCCACACCTTCTGCACTGTAACTGCTCACCCTTTAACTTTGCCTTTTATTTGATTCTTAAATCTGAATTTAATTTGTTTTATTTAATTTGATCTAAATTTATTTGTGTATTTTAATTATGATGTCACGTTGGTTTTGCTGTTCTTGCTCCTGGAAAGCACATTGAATCGCTTCTGTGTGTGAAATGTGCTATACAAGTAAAGCTGCCTTATTTTGACAGTCAGTGTGTGTTGACAGTGAGTTTTAAGTGATTGCAGAAACAGAGATAGCATCATTTGACGGTAGCGCCAGAACATTTGGGAACTTTTGAGGACTCTCTCTCTCTCTGCCTTCCAGGAGGTCCAGGAATTTGAACCACTGACCCTCTGGTCACAAGGTCACCTCTGGTAACTTTTGACTACTGTCCTCCACAAATGTTTACACTCTGTACTCTGCATTCTCTCTATGTTAAAGTAATCTGCGTCTATTTGCTAAGTTTGCCATTTTCTACAGTCAAACTATTGTATTATCTTCTCTTACAGGGAATTACACCCTAAACTCTCTGGACACACACTGGTTTGAGCCACACACACACACTTCCTCTGTAGTGAGAGTGACGTATTTATCTCCAGAGGAAAGGAGGAGTGAGAGCAGAGTGAGATATGCTGCCTAAAAACAGACTCCAGTCAGGTAGTCAGAGATAAATCTGTGTGTCAGAGTTAACCCGCTGAGACGGCATGAGTCAGGTGATGCACATCAGTATGGAACCAGTATCTCTAAATGGACAGTTTAACGAGACTAATCTGTAATCAGTGCGGCTCACTCGTTTGTTGTCAAGGAAACTCAAGCTTTTATCCATCTTGTTCAGACCTGATAATCTCAATATCTGGTGAGAAGGAGCGACATTTTCCTGCTCGAGTCATCTGTGTGTGTGTGTGTGTGTGTGTGTGTGTGCGCGTGTTTGTGTATGCGTGTGTTGCTGCAGAGCAACTTTCCCAGACCAGTGATAAGTGTCACCTCAGTGGGGTCTTTGACACCTGGGCGGGTGTAAAGGGGGTGGTGCGTGAGAAATCTGGGCTTCACACCTCGCTGCCTATTGGAGATGATCCTGTAACTAACCTCCTAATACCTGATTTACAATCACATCAGAGGGCTGGGATCCTGACTACATCACTAGTTTTAGCCCAACAGTGTAAATGAAGAGCTTTTATAAAGAATTTAAATTGAGTTATTGGACAATCTGTGATATTTTGGAATTCTTGTTACATAAATTAAGCAGAAAATTACACAAACAGTTCAATGTTATGCTTTTTCATTAAAAAAAAACTTTTTCTACACTAAATAAAATTATTTGCTCTTAAATTTTCTGTACAGCCAGTTTTCTATACATCACGTTTCCTGCATGTAACTGAATTTATGTTCAGGAGGGTTAACACAGTTCTTGCCTTGGTTCTCCAACTGCTAAATGATCCATAGTTACCATCAAAGGAAGTCTGAGACATTATTCAGGAGGTCTCCTCACCCCTGTTTATGCTGTAGGCTTAACACTTGCATGTTATAAATATTTAGCTTCAAATAGCCACATTTGCATTTAGAATTAAATATTTAGATTTAAAATTGAGTTCAAGTGCTTAGAAATAAATTTAGATTTGATTCAATATATTTAGATTCAGGCTTGATTCTAAATATTTAGATTTACCTTCATTTATTTACATGCTTTTCTAAATGTTGTGTATATTTCTTCTAAGATTTTTATTTGAACAAGTTAGAACATTATAATTTCCCAAATAAATGTTATGAAATACCTCCTTTAAAATGTTCAAACCTCATTTTTAATTTTAAAAATACAAAAAACATGTAGCTGTTATTTACATTTTCCCCAAAGAAGACATAGTCCTTTAATCATACAAGAGCTCCTCTGAAAAAGTGTCTCTCTGCCATATTTATCTAACATTCCCATGCACCGTGGGTCGAGTGTAAAATTAACCATGAAGTGGATTGAACAGCACATCTCTTTCTTTCTCTCCCAGCTGCTCCCAACAACTCCCGATGCACAGAGCTTTAATTGTTTTGATTATTTTTAACTACATTCTCACTAAAGACAGAGAGGATTTTGTTCTGGTGGGTCAAGAAATAGAAATAGTGTATCTGAGCCTTGGTGTTAGGCCAGAGCACATGCATTTGATGTAGTATTGGTGATAACTGCTTAGAATAATCAGATGATTTGTGTTAAAACATCTATTAGGGAGTTTAGTTAAACTGTTAATGGCCATGCAGGAGCTGATGAGGGACTTTATGTTGTTAGTGCTTTAAACCCTCTCTCTCCCACAGACTCACTAACACATCCTGTTCCTTTTAGCAGATGCCTGCTAAAGAGTAACAGGGACTCATTTAGACTATCTAAGGCTTTAGAAGCTTCCTTTAATGTGCCCCCTCCCCCCAAAAAACTTTATTCATCATCTTCTCACTCCTTCATTAACTCTAAATTTCTTAAACACCGAAATGAATGTTTTTGCCAACTTGGTGTGTGTGTGTGTGTGTGTGTGTGTGTGTGTGTGTGTGTGTGTGTGTGTGTGTGTGTGTGTGTGTGTGTGTGTGTGTGTGTGTGTGTGTGTGTGTGTGTGTGTGCGTGTGTATGTGTGTGTGTCTCAGAGCTATCTTATCAAACTGTCTCCCAAATAAGAATGCAATCATTGAATCCTGAATAGCGCGCTGCCTGGTGCCTTGAGTCTGAGTTGAACTCTGACTCTTTTGACTCATAAAGATGTCTTCTAGAAGGTCAGAAGCTGCCTGTTTAGAAAAGAAAGATACATAACTTCACTAGAAACTTTACAGTCAGAGATTTACAGCCGGAACTGTGATTTACATGAGAGGAAGACGCCACCGTTCTGTGGCAGACTTTAAAGAGTCTGCTGTTCTTTTTTCTTTTTCCTTTTCAGATGAGTTTCTAGCTCAACTCTTCTGCATGTTTGTCGTGTCTCGAGCTGTGCTGAGTTCACATAACCTGGATGAAAAGTAACTGAAAATATCCCCAAACATCACAACAATACCTGTTTGCCCCTTGTCCTGTATAGGCAGTAGAAAAAGGCACAAAATATATATAAATATATAGGTTTCTAGCAGGATCTACAGATCTAAAGTGATTGAAGAGTAAAAGTAATCATTATTAGACAGAACTTCAGGAGCATCAAAACGTTTCAAGACGAGGGCCAAAATCATCCAGTTACAAGTACTCACAGGCCATAAAAATGTGACTTTTTATTTTAAAAGTGCTAAACTTATTTTACTGTGATCTTTTTAAGTTGTACTGTTTAACAAAAGCCCAAAATAGATCTATTAGTAAAAATACGAACATAAAATGTTAAAAAGTGTTGCTCTACATCAACAGCCTGCTAGAAAGATGAAATTCAAATGGGCCCCAAGCCACACTTTGGACATGCCTGTTATAAATGCATCACAGGGTGACTCTAACAAGACTAGCTAGACTAATTTAGTAGCTTTTTAAATGGAAGAACTCATTATTTTAATATAAACAATCACAAATCATCAGATAATTCACGGAGTTCCACAGGGTTCCAATTTAGGGCCACTTTTTTTCCATTTTGTACAATAATGATTTTCCTAAATTCCTTATTTATTCTACAAAAAGTATTATTTGCTGATGACACAAAACTGATTTTTGTTGTTCACAAAAACCCAAATTAACTTGAACAAATAATAAATAAGGAGCTAATAAATACTTGATTCAGGTGTAATAAACTTGCCCTCACTGTCTGCAAAACAACCCACTTATATAATGATTTTGATGAGCAGCAACTGAAAACACAGCTCTTTTCCACATGTCATTAATTCACTGTCTCAATAAGCTTTTTATGCTGTTGCAAATGTTTGCCAGGATTCATATAGCAACTAATATTAGAACAGAATGCAAGTATGAGCTGTTGTGTGTGTTTATTATTCTATGCAGATCTATCTAATCAATGTCTAGATTAATGTTTCTGCTGGAAATGGAGAACCCCATTAAAGCTAAATAGCTTCTCTGGGCTGACGCCTTTGCACACAACCATATTTGCCGTAAATGTGCCGTATTCCTTAACTGATGCATGATGATGATGATGAGTCATTAAACTTAACTATCTCACATGATATGTAGTAACACATTTGACTTGGGGACTTCCCTGGTATTCTGACCCCTAACCGTGACCCCTTCTCACCCCCCACCAACCTGACTGCCTGTTAACCTGGACTTCATGCTTGTGACCCACCAGCACTTCAGAGGAAGTCCCAAATGAAAGTCATCTGTGGAGGGTTAAAGCGTTACAAAGAGAGACAGAACCGAGTGAATGAGTGCAAGAGGAAAGGAAGAAAAGGAAGCACGAGTGAAAGTGCCATGATTCATGCATTAACACATCAGTGCCAGCGAGAGGTGGAACAGGCCTCAAACCTTTGAGCAGCAGGGGGGGGCAATGCAAGCAAGCAACCAGTGATCTAATTAAAGGGAGCATTCACAATAAAACCACAGTGAAATTCAGCTTTCAGCAGGACTGAGTCACTTTGTGCACGCAGTAGCAAGCACTGAGAATTTAAAAAATGCTATAAATAATATAAACCTCATTAAAGTTTATTTACTGGCCTGTATGATTCTCACTCAGCAGTTTAGAGGATAAGTTCAAACACACTGCGTGCAATATTTAGATTGGTTATTATACAAAAATCAGAGAGCCTCACTCCACAGAGAAAAGAATGGATGGAAGCAACATCAAGTTGCACCAGAACAAATGAGACACAGTTAGTGTACATTTCATCACTTTTCTAATTTAAACACCTGTGGGGAATGTTTGTGGCACTACAAGTGGAAACTTGACAGAACCAAACCATAGCGTGAGAAAATCCAGCAATCAGTCTCTGTGAGAAATGTGCACAGAAAATAAATAAAACACACATTATGATGCTCGGTTGTGGTTCCTGACCACATATTATGAAGGTATCATCCCACAATGCATTGCACAGTCAAACTGGTTGTCCTGCATCATCAGTGGGAACCCTGCGTTTGGTTATTGTCACTTAATACTTGTACATATGTCATAAAAGTGAACTCAGTTGGTTTGACCTTTAACCTCTCCATTTGAAACTGCAAATTGCATCAATTCAAACCAAAATACCCTTGAATTCCTTGACTTCTACTCCTGCTCCTATTTAAATACAACAAACTTCTCTGAAATTTACACAGAAACGTCTTTTTTCACCTGTTTTCTAACTGAGTCTATCATATTTATTTAGAGACCAAGGTCAAGCCAGTGTATTGGGTAAATGCTTGTAGATATTAAAGCTTGCATTTAAGCTACAGCCACATTTTCAAATGTAGTTTTGAGGAAATTTTTCCCACAACTTAAAATATATGCCCTTGCAATGGTATACACAAACTCAGTGTGGATGACAAACATCACAGAAATCTGAAAAATGTATCTTACAGAGACAAAACATGTTTTTTCACCATCAGAATGAGCACCAAACAGCAGCAGATAGTTGCCTTTGTGTCAGGGTATTCTGCAGATCACTGAATCACACTTAAACAGGAACGATAGCTGAGCTAGAGGTAAAAGTGTGGGATTTTTTAACATAAGGAATTTCATAGAGTCATTTACAGAAAGAGTAAAACGTGAGGAACAGATGATCTCGTCCTCTGTTCAAAGCCCTAAACCAGATAGCCTGACAGACATAACTGCAGAAAATAACACAAATCCCACAATGAGTATCTTCAAAAAGAAAAACGATGAGGAGACAAGGAGAGAAAAAGAATTTGATGAGAGAGAAAGTGGTGAAAGCCAATGAAAGTGCAAACAAAACAAAAGAAGACATTACAAGATGAAGATGAAACAAATAAACAGTTGAAAGTGGTCTGGGGCTTAAAGATTGCAACTTGAATGTTGACAAAATCATCTGAGACACAACTATAGTCTGCATGCATCCAGAGTGCGGAGAGATGTGTTGGTTAACCATAACTAGTTAAGAAAAGTGTTGTAACATTGTGTTCGACGAATGTTTTCTAAGATTCAACTGTTGCACAATATCACCCCCCCACACACACGCTCACACATTACACAGAGATACTTTGTCTTTATCGTGTCTGCTTGCATGTTTTTTCTGCAGCTGTCAACCAAAATAGCTTTTCAACTGCCCAGGACAGAGCCAAGAACAAAAAGCAGAAGCTTTACAATCAGGCCAGTGGGACACAGAAGTATCTTTATCCACTGAGACACTTTGGAGGCTGCAGGCACCAGCAGGCACCATTAATTCTGTTTATTAGTAAGAGGTTGAGCAAGGATTCTTCCAGTTATTAGAAGATAATTTTATAGGTTTTAAAATTCAAAACAGAGCACAATAATGAATGAAAACATGGGTAAAATAATAATAAGGCAGTCAAACCAACGTGAATTAGACAAGAATTTAAAATGGAGAGATGTTTGTGGTCTTAACATATGGAATGGACTTCTCAAAACATCTGGTTCTGAAAATGAATTCTTGAGGATCATATTATCTCAAAGATTCCATCTTGTTCACATAGAGATTTAATCTGCACCAGAGTTAGTTAAGGAGTTCCACAGGGCTCAGTGTTTGGTCCAATTTGTACGTTTGCTGAATGGAAAATAATTTTAAACAGCAAAAATTAAAACATTACTATCCAATAAGTCTGAGAATGCCAATAAACCTTTTATGTCTAAAGTTAAAGTTAAAGTCCCACTAGTTGTGACATGTGTTGTCCGCATTTTACCCATCCCCTGGGGGAGCGGTGAGCTGCAGACACAGCCACGCTCGGGAACCAATTTTGCTGGTGTATGAGACTGTATTTCTTCCATAATACAATAGCATCATTTTTAATAATAAAGAAAAATTCTGCGAAACACTGTAATTATTCCAAGTGGGAAAAAAATACGTTTATGCTCGATTTACTTACAGAAAATAAATACTAATACAGAAAATTTGAGCAAAAGCATAAAATACTACATAGTAGAGAATGAAAAGTATACTGAATGCAACCTGGAAGTTGAAGTTGTAACGAAAGCCCCCTGGTGGCTGGTTCCAGAATAAATTTTAGGTCCCGCCCCCTTCATGTAAAGGCATCTTTGGGGCGACGGTGGCATAGGAGTTAAGTGGACGCCCCGCAATCGGAAGGTCGCGGGTTCGCGTCCCACTCGGTCTGTCGCCGTCGTTGTGTCCTTGGGCAAGACACTTATCCCGAATTGCCTCTGTTGGTGGTGGTCAGAGGGGCCGATGGCGCAACAATGCAGCCTCGCTTCTGTCAGACCGCCCCAGGGCGGCTGTGGCTACTCAGTAGCTTACCATCATCAGCAGTGTATGAATGTGAGAGTGCATGCAGCGTCTTTGAGTGTCCTAACAAAGCGCTATATAAGTTCGATGAATTATTATTATTATTATTATTATTATTATCTTGTTAAAAAATTAAAACACCTCAGATCATGTAGTTTCAGATGTGGACAACTGTTAATGCAGCTCTAACTTTGCTGCTGAATGTTCATATTCATAATTATTTGATGCTTATAAAAATACTGATTGTGTGCAGGTGAGTAGGTGGGACTTTCAGCTCAGCATCCTGAACCTTCTAACCTGGCAGTGCCCGAGTATCATGACTTCAGTTTTAGACAACAAATGAATTCAGGGATGTCCATTCCAAAACAAAAATAAACTCAGGTGACTGAGTTTGGGCTCTGACACAAAACAACGTAAAACGAGCCTCAGTCTTCTGAGAATACACACCACTCTGTCAGTTAGAGGGAAACTCTGAATTTTTCTGTACCAAATAACAATACCTTCCAAACCACTTTATAACTTAGCCCAGAAAATTGAAATGCCTGCTAATGTTTCCCTACTAAAACTCATGAGAGGAATTCTCCCTTGGCAGTAATTTTCATGCATTAAAAACATTATGCACATCAAATTATTAATGCACTGTGTTTTTCATGGTCGTGCTTTAAAACAGGAACAGACAGCTGGTCGGAGGCAGGCAACCGGAGAAAACAGGTTGCTTTAATACAACTTAACAAAAACAAGCACAGAGGGCTTCTAGGGAGGTAATTTAGACCATTAATCCAAAAAAGGCTGCAAATAAAGAAAAAACTGAGCAGGAGGAGCAGCAAAAATGAGCAGGAGAACTCAAACAAGACATGGATGGCAACAGGTTGACAGTGAAGGGCTTACAAAAGTTACAACTAGGTGTTAGACCAGAAAAGATCATTTACAATGACAAACTAAATCCTGAATAAACCAACATACTTAGTAAAGTACATGTCAGTCCCAATATCCTATTGGAAAATAGCTGAAAAATGACTAAAATATAAAAAATAAGAGTATGTTGATGAATAGTTGTGATAAATACCTGAGTATTCACTAAACTAAGATCATAGGAACCATAACAGCTTTAAATCCCTGCAAAACCTGAATCTGTATACCCAGAAAATAAGAAATAATTATCAGTGCTTGGATCAAAGATTATAAAACAGGTGTTTTACAAAAAAAAAGAAAAAAAAACTCTATGCTGTCAGAAATTATTCCAAATCATCAGTGTTTCCCTGAAGGAAACATCTACACATATCATTAAGAACTGAAGATACTGGTTTCATAGACAGATGAGGTAACTTTTATAAAACTGCACCAAAATGTTCTGCATTTTGTGGCAAAACTCAAGAGTTTTTGCTGTCAAAATAAAGAAAACACATGTTTTCAGCCCAGATGCTCTGCATTTGCAAATGGTAATTGGTGTGACGGTTATTTGGGATGAATTAAAGAGCATGCTCAAAAGATGGAGCTGATAATTGTAATGAAAATTGATGAATTACTAAAAAATCTGATGAGAGAATGAAAATGCAGCGAGCAACGTTGAGTTGCTGTTTGTTTAAATGCGTCCACGCGCGCAGAAACGACTACGCACTGAGACATAAATTCTGATTTTACAGTCATGTCTCCAGAAATTATCATCAGGGATGCCCTGCAGGGAACAAGAAGCCCGCCACTGTTTTCAGCAGGTTCAAATTAAATCACGTCCTGTGTTCACTTCTGGAAATGCTTTCTTTTCTCCACCAGCGTATCAAGAATAAAAAAAACATCTAAGCTGATTTAATGTGATCAGAGGAACTAACCTGCTTTCCTCAGTTTTTACTGAACTCTGCATGGAGATAGTAAGAAGAGATGAAACACACACACACACACACACACACACACACACACACACACACACACACACACACTAATACAAAAGAAAAGAGAGGGTCCCAGGAGAGGTGTCTTGGAGTAGATGGGGGCTGACATATGGCCAGCAGACCACTGCACTGGGTGGGGCAGCGTGTGTGAGTGTGTGTGTGTGTGAGGGTGGGGCAGCTGAATGGTCTGATGCGGGTGCAGATGAATAGACGAGTGGTTAGAGACAGTTGAAACTTAATATTCATTTTCACTGTTGCCCTGCTGCCGTTGGAGTGACGTGTGTCTGAGCGAGTGTGCCATTGAAATCCTAAAACTTCGCTCAGACCAATAACTACAGGAAATCATTTGTCAACATGACCAAAAATGACTTTTTTTGTTCTTTGTAAAAGTGTGAGGTACATTTTAAAAATACGTGAAAAAGGGAAAATCACATTTTAAAGGTTCAGCTTTAGTTTTCTTTCTCCCACTTTTCATTATAGTCCATTAATTAATTATTTAATTATATTAGGTGTTTGTTTTTTCTTTCTTCCTGTTTTAATGTGGTCAGGCCGGTTGATGAACACAGTGTCCTCAGCTACAGTATAAACAAATCTGTGTGGATCCAGAGACCAAAAGAGAATCGGATAAAGTAGGAGCAGGTCGCCTCGGAAGGTCAGCCTCCTTTCATCAACATGTGGGAATTCCTCTACTCTGCCAGGCAATTCCTAAACATAAACACATACATACAAACACACACACACACACACACACACACACACACACACACACACACACACACACACACACACACACACACACGCACACACACACGAGAAAGAGAGAAAGAGGGAGTAGTTTGATAGGCTATTTGACTGAATGGCCTATCGTCATGGTTACAGCAGCACTCCATCAGTCCATTCAAGGAACAGATGGCCGATGTGCAACAGGAGGCATATGTTTCAATGAACACACACACACACACACCCTCACACACACACACACACACACACACACACACACACACACCGCTCAGAGGGAGGGTATTGAGCAACCAGCAGCATATGTTCCACTAGTCAGAGAGCATTCATTCACGGATAGATGAGGGTGGTGGAAGAGCTGGGTGGGGGCCGTGGAGAGGTAGAGGTGGGAGAAGGAGTGAGGAAGAGGGCGAAAAAAGCTAAAGAGGGTGGTGTGAAGAGAGAGGAGGGAAATGATAGGAGGGAAGCGAAAATGAGGTCGGGTAAAATTTCTGCCAACAACTGGTAGCAAACACACTGATGTTGATACAATCACATCTTTAATCTCTGTTGTTTTATTTAAAAAAAACAAATCCAACCAATCTCAGGTTTTAAAGTTAAAAACTGTTTAAAACAGAAACCATGTAGAAACAGGAGCATCTAAGGGGAGGAATAAAAAACTTAAAACCATAGCGCACATAGAAAACACACACACACACACACACACACACACACACACGCTAACACAAAACATCAACAACAAACTAGAAAAAAACAGAAAAGAAGCCTAAAAAACACTTGTGTTATAGTTAAATGATCTGTGTTGTGATCTTGTGTTTTGACTCTCAGGTGGTAAGCTGTTATATATATAAGGACAAAAAAAGATTTAGTTACTTTTTACTAATATATATACATATATATACATAATATGTATTTAAATGATGGTTTAAAAGTTGGTGTCATCCATTCTGAGTTAAGAGACCTAGAACAAAATATCAGATAATTACCCGTCATGATCACGATCAATGCAATAATAAATCTGGTGTTTTTCCACTTTTTTCAAAAGAACTCCCTCTGCTTGTGACTCGGTGCAGAGAGCTCGGACTGATCACCGTCTCACACACAGCAGCCTGGGAGTCCATCCTTCTCTGTTCTGGCCTCAGCTAAAGAAAGCAGTTTGTATTTATAGACAGTTGTAAGCACACAAATGTTATATTCGTGCAGCGTGGTTCGGGTTATTTCTGGATGCCCGTGCCCCTTTGGTGCGTGCCTTTGTACAATCGACAACAACAAAATAACAGAGCTCTTTCTGTCCCCAGGATGTACCAGCACACACACACACACACACACACACACACACACACACACACACACACACACACACACACGAGCAGAAAGAAAGTCATGAAAGTATTTGAGCATTAAGTGTAGAACTCAACACAACCACTTCCTCTTGCCATATCTGGACACTGCATTGTCCAAACTCATCTTTCTCCCACCTGAGCGATTCATGTTTCACCTGCTAACATGTTAGTAAAGTCAGATGTGAGACCATGACGTTATTAGACAAACACAACACCATGGGTTTGTGGTTCTCATGGATCTAGCTCTCTGAGGACAAAAGTGGATCCCAACAAACCTCCTCTCCAATCAGCTGGGTCACGTCTTTGATGCGCCAGTCTCCGCTCGCTTTGATAAGACACAAATGATCGCCATCGAACAGGAAGTAGGCCTGTCTCAGGGAGGAGACCACAGAGGACAGTCTGATTGTGTGTTTGTCTCAGTGCTGCTGGAGGGACCACACCCAGACGTCCACCACACAGACAGGAAGTTGATCTGTCAGGATGCCAACAGGGTTTCCTCTGACAGAGGGAAGACGACTCGCAGCCTTGTTTTCACCCCATCATCCATTCCTTCTTCACCCCTTCCTGTTTAACCCTCCATCCCTCGCTTTTTCTCCTCACCACAGAAAACATCCCTCCTCCTGTTATTGTTATTATCTAAAAGAGGGTAATCGGGCTCGAGTTGTGTGCACCCCACCCTTTGTGCCTCCTCACACGTACACCCACACCCACTCCACTCACCACAGCTACTAACCCCAAAACACCCACACGCTTTGTTGTTTCTTCTGCTGCCACCGGCCTGAGAAGAGAGACAGGGAGTGGAAGATGTGGTCGGAGGCCATTAAAGGACATGTTTAATGTGTGAATCAGTCAGTTACTCTGTGTGTGTGTGTGTGTGTGTGTGTGTGTGTGTGTGTGTGTGTGTGTGTGTGTGTGTGTGTGTGTGTGTGTGTGTCTCTCTCTCTTTCATTGAACGTGCTTAAAAAGTGCTTGAATCTAATTCTGGCAAGGGTGTTTGAAGCCTGTTTTTAAAGCATGGACATTGATTGATTGATTGATTGATTGATTGATTGATTGATTGATTGATTGATTGATTGATTGATTGGTCGATCGATCATGCCATAATGTGTTTCAGTTACACTGCAAAAACTGATTTCTAAGAAAGTTTTTAAAAAGTCTCATTTTTAGACATTTTATCTTATTTTTAGTCTAAAAATAAAAATAAATCATTGCTAGAAAATAGCATTGCTTAAAATATGATAAATATTCTTGAATGTGATCCAAATTTTCTTTTAAGTAAAAAAAATCTGCTAGCAAAAGAATCTAAATATTGATTTATTTGCTAGTTTTAAGAATTCTAGCCCAGCAAATTAGCAGATTTATTTTTACACAAAACAAGAACATTTGGATCATTTTAAGAATATTTACCTTATTTTAAGTAATGCTATTTTTCTAGAGAAGTGTTTTTTCTTTTTTAGACTAAAAATAAGATAAAATGTCTAAAAATGAGACCTTTTCACTTCCTTAGAAATTAGTTTTTGCAGTGTACAGCTTCAAGGACTTTCAAGTACTTAAAAAAATCAAGTACTTCTAAACCTTGAAAACTTTCAATCACCTGCAGGTCTCTTGTAAGAATGTCATCCTAAAACAGTTACAGCTGGTTTATTACAAAGCATCTGAAACAAAAAGGCTTTAGTAGTTACCTGAAAACACTGAAGCTGTTTCTGATCATATTTTAATGGCCTCAGACTCTAGTCTGACTCCATAGGGCTCATCCTGCCACAGTAAATAAAAAATAATTTGGAAATAAAGAAATTTTATATATTTATATTTATTTTCATATTTATTTATTTATTTGAACATTTTTTTTATTTTAACATTTACAGTTGCAAGAAAAAGTATTTGAACCGTTGGAATTATATGGATTTTTGCACAAATTGACAATAAAATTTGATCTGATCTTCATCTAAGTCACAATAATAGACAAACCAGAGTCTGCTAACTAATAAAAGTATTAGTATTAAACTAATCCCGCACAAATAATTATATGTTTCCATGTTTTTAATTGAACACACCATATAAACATTCACAGTGCAGGTATAAAGTATATGAACCCTAGACTAATGACAGTCAACTGGAGTCCAATCAATGAGATGAGATTGGAGGTGCTGGTTAAAGCTGCCCTGCCATATTAAAAACACACCAGTTTGGAGTTTGCTTTTCTCAAAACATGGAAACATATAATTATTTGTGTGGTATTAGTTTAAGCAGACTGTGACTGTCTATTGTTGTGACTTAGATGAAGATCAGATCACATTTTATGACCAATTTGTGCAGAAATCCATATAACTCACATACTTTTTCTTGCAACATTTATTTATTGTGTGTTTTGACAGGATGACGTCTCCATAGTCCAACCCTCTCACTTCACATGACCAACATATCTGGCTAAACATTTCCAGTTGATTTGACCTTTTATTGAATTGTTGTGATTGTCTGTTTCCTGCCTTTTATTGTTTGATTCGGTCTCATGTTATTGCAATTTTTTATTCTGCTTGTTTCTGACTGTCTGTAAGGCGCTTTGCTCAGCTCTCGTGCTGTTTAAATGCGCTGAACAAATAAAATGGTATGGTAAAATCTCATCCGCATCATGCTGTAGGCCTCGAGCACCCTCCCCGTTTATCTGCTGAATCATGGCTGCGCCGACGTGTTTGTGCATCTTTTGTGAACATTTCACATTTTCTCTTCCTCGTCACTTAACAGTTGAGGGAAGCCTGAGAGCCCATTGTATCTCTGACCTTCTGCGGTTTAGCTCTGCTAATCCCACCCTCACTGTATCAACAATCTGACCTCCCTCCATTTGTTTCCATTTGTTGAGTAAATCACTCTCACATTTCTTTTCTAATCTGCTTATGGCCACATGCACAAACACAGACACACAAACATGCTCACACACACAGAGAGGAATGAAAGCGCTCAGACTGGAGGACTTTTCTGCATCCCGTGGCGGCTTCTATGGTGTTCATGTTGCTGAGTAACAGGCAGCCCGTACGTGATCCTCACCAACAGAGACGCATGGGGAATGGGTCGGGTCTATCATGTTTCCAAATATGTCTCTAGAGCCAAATTGTTTTTATTTTGAAGGGTTAATAATATTCTTAATTAGAAAAGGAGGAAAAAACAACCATTCCATAATTTATATTTAGAGGGGTTTTCTTTAAAATGGACAAATGTAAATAAGGTCTAATCTTAGTTTCTCCGTTTCCATCCTTAGATCTCATTGGTGTGTGCAATCGGTCAAAAACATCTAATAAAAGATAAATGACAAGAGAAGAGTAAGATTTAAAAAATCCCTCCAGCACTTAAGCAAAATCTAAAAGTCTTTTAGAAACATGGACGAACCATTTAGAGGCTCTACATAACGTTTGTTTGGGTTTGGCTAAAACTCCACAGGGAGGACCTTATTTTATTTTATTGATATTTTTACAGACAACTTGGTTCCTAACTGAAGACGTTCCTTTAGACTGAAACAAAACAGCATCTCAGAATAAAATTTCAATTTATTTCAAATTTTTGATCAAATGATTTAAGAACTACATAAAAAATCCATTCCAAACACTGAGTTTAACATGACATGTAAGTTAAAAAAACAATATACAATAATAATACATTTTCTTTAGCATTCATTGCAAATAATGTGATGAAACAACTGTGGTGGTCCCTTTGGTTTCAACACTAAACACACATGATTATCTAAGGTAATCCTCTCTTGGTATTTGATACCAGCGTCACTCTTCATCTCTTTATTTATTTAAGCTTTAAAACTTTTCCTCTTTACTGTTAAAGATTAGACTAAAACAGGATTCATCTATTTCTCAGCTCAGTTCTGAAGTGGCTTTTTATTTATTTATAAAAGTTATCCTGAGATAAATCAGAAGCTTGGGGCTCATTTTAGACCAATCTCTGCAGGATTTTTCTCTGACCGAGTCAAACTGGGAAATCAACGCAACGCTGTGCCTCCTGTTAAACCCCATTTCTCTTCCTATTGCATCCTTTAGATAAACAACCCCAACAGGTTCCTCACTAATCAGTTTGTTCTCAGAGATCTGACCCCCTCTGGCCTGTCATCATGTCTTTCCCATCCTCTTAAGTCCTTCTAATCCTCAGTTCCTCTCCTCGTGGTTGACTCGTATTCATGGAGCTGAAGGATGCGGCCACCTGAGAGGAGACAAGAAATGATTAAAACTTTTAGAAAAGTTAAAAAAGAATCCTTGTGCCACCCTGGTTGCACCTTGGAGCCAGCTGGTATCGTCCTCTGTGGTGATTCGAACGACCTCTGGACAGCTTCGGCGGTCGGCTCGTGTCCTCAGAGGAATGAAATGAATAAAAATCTTGTCCTCGTCCTCTGTGTCCTCCTCCACCCCACATTCTGTCTCTGCTTTCATGGACATTTTGGCCTCTTCTTTCCTCTCCTCTTTGCCTCCATCCCCATCCACGTCGATGTCCTCCTGCTGTCTCTCCTCTTTGTCTCCAATCGTCACTCGAAGAACCTGAGGGTGAGAAAGTTAAAGTTGATAAAGACGTCTGAAAATGAACATCTGGCACCTCAAATGGTAGGATCTGGCTCTCTTTTTACCACTGGGGAAAGTAATTGGACATAAAATAAATGAATAAATAAAAGAAAAGCTTGTATTGAGAAACTTTAGACTCTTTTATTTATCACTCATCTTTACTCTCTAAATGAGCATTAATTAGACTTGTCTCATTAGCTTAAAGCAAATAGGACACAGTGAAATAATAAAAACATTGTGATGTTTCCTGGGCGAATTATCTGGTTTCTAATTTAAAAATCTGTCTGAATTTCATATTTCAGCCAGAATAATTGTGTTATGTGAAATTGATAGCAGGTTTAAAACTGTGTAAAAATGTCTTCACATGAACATTTTGGAGATTAGAGCTGTTTTAAGATGGCAGACATAACTGGTCCCTACGTTTTGAAAAATACACAATGTAAAAGTCCAACCCACTTCCCCAGCCAAGTCAAGTTAACTTTCTTTATAAAGCACTTTACAACAGCATAGAAGCTGACCAAAGTGTTTAACAAAACAAAACAAATACACTAAAACAGCAGCAATCCACTACAATGCTGAGAAAAAACTACATTAAAAATATCCATCCACCCATTTTCTTCCGCTTATCCAGTCAGGTCACATGGGCAGCAGCCTAAGGAGGGAGGCCCAGACTTCCCTCTCCCCAGCCACTTGGGCCAGCTCCTCCGGGGGAATCCCAAGGCGTTCCCAGGCCAGCCGAGAGACATAGTCCCTCCAGCGTGTCCTGGGTCTTCCTTTGGGTCTCCTCCCGGTTGGACGTGCCTGGAAAACCTCACCAGGGAGGCGTCCAAGAGGCATCCTAATCAGATGCCCGAGCCATCTTAATCTGATTTCCCAGCGCATTCCACATTCTTGGACTGCTATCGAGAAAGCTCCGTCACCTCTGAGTTTCTGCTTTGTTCTCGGCACCTCCAGGAGAAGCTGGTCAGCTGAACTCAGGGAACAAAAGTTCATAGAGATGCTGCGGGGCAAGACCATGTAGAGCTTCAAAAGCCAATCAAAGCACCTTATGCTGTAACCTAAAGTGAACAGGCAGCCAGTGCAACAAAGCCAAAATTGGGTTGATGTGATCCCTCTTCCTCGAACCCGTCAATAGGTGTGCTGCTGCATTCTGCACCGGGAGAGGTGAGACTGAGGGACACCAAAGAACAGTGAGTTGCAATAGTCAAGGTGAATCACTGTCTCAACATCCTGCCTGCTCTAAACCATGCCACCAGAATACAGGAACGTGCACTGCTTGCTCCTGAGGACTCAACTTATCTGTCTTTATTCCAAATGTAGCACACCTACATAACCTTATGACAATTTATAATGCTAGCTAATGTAATGTGGTGTTTAAATGGTTAAAAAAAGCAGCTCAGTGCCACCAACACTCTGTGAAACCCCCACTAAAAACAGGTCAACATTCAGAGGGCAGTTTGATGGATGTGAATTTGATCAAATCAATAAGAATGGGACGTGCACACTGATTGGATGAGGTTTTTTAATTATTCCTTTTTTTGCAAAACATTTACTTTAATGGTTGAACAACATCTCACACCACACCTTTAACTATTCTCTCTGGGCAGAATAGTTAAAGGTATGGTCTGTTTCCCCAAATTGAAGTTGTTGAAGTTCAAGATATTAGTTTCTCACAGTCTTTCAACAGAACCCCAATTCAAAAGTTCTATTAGAAGTTATTTAAAGTTTGTGAAAAGAGCTTCATTAAACCAGTGATAAGTTAAGTTTGACAAACCTTTGTATACAGAAGTCTTGTTAGAGACGACATGCTTCAATCATTCCAATAAGCACCCGTTTTCTCTTTTAGATGATCGCACAATGTCAGGCACCCAAAACCAACCAGGAGGAAACACAGCAAGAGGAAAAAGGAACACACACTTATAAACGCTGACAAATGGCAGGAATAAAGTTTTCTGAAGCTCAGAAACAAATAAAAAAAGCCACACAATGAACATGATTGTTGTGTACTGATGATAATCAAACACACTTGTCCTAAAATTGGTTATCAAAATGATTAACTAGGAGGAACGGCCTCCCCGAGCTCATTTAGTTTCTTTTTAAGTCTCTTCCAGCAGAGCAGAACAGCTTGTAACGCTAAAGGAAAGCAGCCAGATGGGCGAGATTTTAAGCCAATTACAAAGAACAGAGAATAAAACATCCAAATCTAACTTTAGGTTGAACCAAATGAGACCTGCTAAACAAAATCAGGCCACTATACACAGTCTGAGTGTTTCATTACTGAAAAAGCACACGTGCAAATGCCAAGTTTTAGTGAATGAGATGTCAGTTAAACCACAAACAGCCAGGGTTTCTTTTTTTATTGACTATGGCTTATTTTAACAAAGAAAAATGTCATTAAAGAGACCGGAGACATTAGAGCAACATCCCTGCTCTCATCTCGTGAGTTGTTTTCTGCTCTAAATATGCATGAGCATTTTTTTTTTTACTTTCTAGACAGAAATAAAAATGAAGAGATGTGGGAGAGCAGCTATTCTGGATTCTCTGTTGGAGTGTAATTGCGAGGGCAGACAGGCAGAAGAGATATTCGCTGAGGAGACTAAACATCAGGCCCGATTCCAAACAAAAACCAACTGGGCTCTCAGCGATACCACATAGCGCCACCGCTACTCACGCACATACGCACACACACACCATTTACCCACAGCTCTGTAGTAATGATCGGTGTCTGCGTCCAACAGAAATGAAACGCTGAGGTACAAGGGGTGTATATCATTCATCTATAAAGCCAGAAGCATCCTCCGGAGACCCACATAGGTTGACTTGGGCAGAAAGCAGACAGTTCGGTGAGAATGTGAGACTCTGTGCCAACATGGCACACAAAGAAATCCCCACAAAAGGTTGAGAAGATTTGTAGCAGAGGAGAGGACGTGATGAAAACAAGTCACACAACCTTGAGTTGTGTGGGAAGACAAATAACTTGCATGTAGGGATGTGTAGCTCTTATAAAACAGAAGAAAAAGTAGAGAATAAAGGAGATGAAAATAAAAGCACAAAGAGGGGAAGGGGAGCAGAGAGAGGGGAGGGACAGAGGAGGGGAGTCTGTAATCACTTAGGCTTGTTGTGTGTCTTAAAATAGAGCTCTCCCAGCCTATAAACAGAAACCTACTATTACTGCTGCACTGACAAAGCAGGTCTCCACCAGTGTGTGCACACAAGCATGTGTGTGTGTGCGCACACAAACAACGGTATGCATTACAGCCACAGTACACATGGACTTCATTACAGCATGGCCCTCTGGGTAATGTGGTTCTGTGAGGAGGCCAATGAACTACAACTGTCAAATTATATTAAAAAAAAGTTTTCCTCAGAGTGTTTTTGTGTTTCCAGGACTCAGAAGTCTCTTTAGCTCTTTAAAAAAAGGAAATACAAACAAGACAAACATCACAACCTTGTTTGGTAATTCAGTTTTTTTATAGAAAAGTTAGATGACAAGATACAAACAAGAAACCCAGGAAGAGACAAATGGGTTTGACAACAAAGGGCCACATCATTGCAAAAGAACATGGTGGTTTTATGTTAGGCATCCTAACCGCAGCATTGCTAAGGCGTCCTAAAAGAAGCAGCTCGTTTTTTTAAATCAGGTCAAAAATTCTCTTATTTTCATGACTGATCCTCGAGACGGGTTAAAGAATATAAAGTCATTTTTTAAAGACAAATAGCAGCATGATAAACATGAGAAAATAAAGCATGAGTAGGAAAAGTGTGTTAGAATGAACTCTTCTTACATTTTTGTGTTATTAAAATCTTTAAAAGAGAACCAGACAAGAATATCAGCTCACTGAGACATTGTTTTCCCCAATTTGAGCTGCTCTCAGCTAAGTAATGTGTATTAGTTTGTCAAGTGCATTGCTGGAATGCAAAGTATCCAATAACACACAATAAAAAACAAATTTCATGGTTTCTAATAAAGCAGCTGATTCAGATACACCTGAGTGCTCGTCTCTGTACCTACCTCCAGGTGAAGGGTTCAGACTTCTCTGTGGTGCCCTGGGTCTTGACTGCAGGACTCGGCTTCTCTTCCTGCAGGTTTCTACAAGTTTCTCCTTCAATTGAAGAAACTGAGAAAGGCAGGACGGCTGGGAGGAGAGACAGGTAAATTCAGGTTAGAAAAAGGGAATTCTACACAATAAATATAAAAGAATCGATCCCTAAATCGACATTTACAGATGCAGCAGAAGTCACTTTTATCTCTTTTAAAATCTTGACACAACCAAAGCCATGTTTGGTTTTCCCGCTCCACTCACATCGTCGTCCAGCAGCTCGGCTTTATCCACGCCTCTGTGTGCCAGCAGGTACTTTGAGTGGAACAGCCGCCCGTCGAAGCCGTGCCAAGGCATCAGAGCAGCGCTGGGCAGCGGGCAGCCACTGGCATTGTTAGCACCCAACAGGTGGCTGATTCCTCTGACGTACAGAGATCCCAGCTGCACGGCACGGCTGGAAAGGAGCGGCAACTGAAAAAAAAAGTTGTTTTAGTGTCACATTTCAGTAGTAGCACATTGCATCAAAGGGTTTTAGATCTTTGTCTTAACTTTTGTCACTTTTTTAAAAGATCAATCGGTTGTGAAGAAAAACTGAGACCAGTGATATTTTTAATTCTACTTTTCAGCTAATACTTGTACATAAATGACATCTAACTGTCTTATCAGGCTGATTTCACGCAGCCAAAGGCCTATTTAAAGGTCATTTTGTCATGCTACACCCAATGAAACAGAAAGACTTTTATTATTCAGAGAATAGTGAGGATGTAGCAAAGTTTCTTGGGCCCACGCAAACAGGAAAACATGTAAACCTAATTTTATATCATGTTAATATTAATCACTCACACGTTTCATTTTGTTTTAAAAACATTGTCTATGGTGGAAGCAGCAACCAGATGAGGTCCATTAGTTAAAATGCATAAGTGAGCTCCTCTTGTAATAAATATTTACAAGCTTTTGATGGAATTTTTAAATGTTTTAATTAAGTTTGTAAAACTTGGCGTGAAAGCTACCGATCTGTAGCCAAAGAAATCCTGGCTAGCATCAAAGCTAACGCAGAAACAATCTAAACTCAGCAAGAAAAGTGAGGAAAATTGTGTTTGAGTAATTGTTTCTTTCTTTTCACAATTCTTCTTGGAAATAAATCTTATATTGTCAGAAAGCCTGATTAGACACCTTTAGGTGGGGCAGAGCTTGTAAGGATTGTACAGTGGTGGAATGAGCAACATGTCTAGCAGCCCATAAAGACGTGCCTAAAACGGCTGCAAAATGATCCTGGTGGTCATCGAATAATGGCACTTCATCAAATTTTTCAATGATATAAGATTTATTGGCAAGAATCATTGATACAAATAAATAAAATAGTCATAAATTATCATTATCACAATTTTTTAAAACTCTCTTGGCGTTATTTCAGAGGCGATATTGTTTACTACACACCAATAACACCTTCCTGAGCTGCACCATCTCCAGATTATAAACCCAAATCTCAGCTGTTTTCTCAATTTACCCCGTCACCACCCGGGACAAATTCCCTAACATCTCCCCCACGGTTGCAAAATTAATCAGCATTTCCCAACCCCAGCAGTCTTTGCTCAGCCCCAACACATAAATCAACCAATTTAATCAACTCAAACCACCCACTTTGCAGCTTCCTCCTGTTCATTGGCATATAGTAGAAAAAGATATGTCTCTTGACGGGTCAATTTGTGTCTATTTAATAGCTGGTAGGATGTGGTGAGGGAAATTTAAATTCTATGTATGTGGTTGTTTTTCACCTCAGACTCTTTCTTTACGTACATCACCAACAAAAAGCTTAAAGCTCTCATTCACGTATCTTTGATAAATTAGCTGTGGCCTCTAGCATGAAAGAATGTCTTATGAGTCGTTTTCTATGGATAAAAAGCTCTGGCGCTCCTGTTTCTGGAGGTAGAAGTTTGTCGGGTGGGTGCAGAATTTTGAAACTTACTCATTACTATTCACGATATTCAAAAACATCTCACCTCTGATTGGCTAACAGCAAAGTGACTTTCCCTGCCTGCGTTCGCTCTTCTTTCTTGGGTAAAACTGCAACGCTGATGTTTTATCTCCACGATTAACACAAGCCTGAACATGTTCCGCCATGTTGTGGACTTGCTAATGCTAATGGTTAGCGCTTACTAGCCGAGTCATGGTCACAAGATGTGCCTGAATCAGGAAGTGCAAGTCAGCTGGAGGAGAAAGTAGCTTCAGATGGCAGGTTTTGGACTCCTGATATGTGGACATGTCTTCTCTGATTGGCTAACAGCAACATGACTCTACCACTGACTCTGTTTGCTCTGCAACGTTGATGTTTTATCTCCACAAATAACTCAAGCCTGGAGGAGTTCTGCCATGTGGTGGAGTTGCTAATGCTAATGATTAGCTTCTGCTAGCCCAGACGTTCTCTGCTGTTTCCTGGACGCTAAACCAACAACAGCCTTCCCTGTCGCGAAACAAGATGGGTGAGTCCATGAATGTTAAGTGACAGTGTGATGTATTTCAAATCCTGGAGTTTCACCATTTATTTTCTATCAGAAGCTAATGAAGGAGATAGGTGTAGGAGACTATTTTCATGTTCAGCCTGCATGAAAAACTCAGAGTGACTGATTATAATCAGAAATAAGAATTAAAAAATGTTTTTTCAGTGTAGCTCAGTGTTCTGAACGCTGAGGAGGAGATTGTGCTATATATATATAGGAATAAATAGGAAAAAAAAGGTTTGGTCTACTAAACAAAGCAGTTTCAACTTATCTTTACAACTGTAAAAACACTAAGTTTACTACAGATACTATGAATATAAAATCAACAGATATACTTTTCATTCAAATGCATTAAAGTTCTGAGAGATGAAGGAGCTGTAACTGGAGGAGTCAATAGAAAGAAGAAAACAGCGGCGACGTCGGTCAGGAACAGCAGGCAGATGTGCTCTGAGTGTGTGTGTGTGTCCTCTCTCACCTGTCGTTTAGCAAACAGCACTGATAACAGTGATTACACACACATACACACACACACACACACACACACACACACACACACACACACACACACACACACACACACACAAACCATCCTGCCTGCCTGCCACCTGCTTCCAGTCAAACACAGCTTCATCTTGTGGAAACAATGGATCGCTGAACTGAGACACAGAAGCCTAAAGGCGCACACAAACAACACACTGACACAAAGAGTGGAGGAAACAAGAGCTGGAGAGCAACATGAAGAGAAACACAAGCAGAGAAAGTGGTCAGATGTTAAAAGTTAGAGAACATGAGAACCCACAAAGGCCAGAGACAAAGACTGAGATGTGTCTGTGTGTGTCCGTCCAGTGGGGCGGAGTGTGTGTGGTGTAAATAGCTCCATGTGGTGAGCGTCAGCCAGGACAGACAGCCGACTGTCGCCAACATACCCTCCCTGTCACACACACACATACACGCACACACACAGTAAATAACCAACCATTCTAACCCTCTCACACCTTCATGTGTGAGTTTGTGTGTTAATCTGTACATTAGTAACTCTGTTAAAGCCTCTCCTGCAACTCTGAGTCTCCTCCAAATCAACGCCCAGGCTTAATTATTGTGTAGAAAACAGACAAGCAGCAAAAATACAAATTACTTCACATAAGTATGGTAATTAAGCAGTAAAAATAAATGGGGCTACCAAAAGAAAAAAAGGGAGCAAACACAACGGCTGTTTTCCCAGAGAATTAAAAAAAAGCTCTGGTGCAGAAATCTGTAAAACTTCAGCAGAAACTAAATCTCACAGCTTCTGCAACTAGTTTCTGATTTCTGATGATAAATTTAATGTTAAAGCCTTATCAAAGGGGAATATAATAAAAAAATAAACATGAAAACATTATGTTTGTTTATTTAAACCTGATGTTACACTGTAAAATCTGATTACGTCAGCTTACTTGAAAAAAGCATGCACTTAAAATTATAAGTACACAGGGACTTGGTAATTATGTGTTGCAGCTACTAATACTTACAAAGTATCATTAACTTAATTACAAGTTACTTTAACTAAGACAAACTAGTACAAAGTACATAGAAATTTGTTTACTTAACTAGTTTTTCCGAGTTGCACATACTTCAAAAGTACCTTTTAAGTACGTTGTACTAGTTTGTCTTAGTTATAGTAACTTCCATTTATTTACTTTGCATGTATTAGTAGCTCCAACACATACACCTAGTGCCGTATATTATTATTATTTTAAGTGCATCTAATATAAGTTTAAATTCACAATGCTACATTTTGTTACCCCATTCCATGAATTCTTAGAAAGTCAGGAGCATGTTCACATTCTCCTCTCCTTCCCTTGAGTTTCTATTAATGGAAGCGTTTTTTCCCAGAGCTGAGGACTTTGTTTACTGTAAACAGTAGCGTACATTGTCTCTTTGCAGAAGGGAAAACAGCAAAAGTTTGTCGCAAAAACAAGAGGCGAAAAAAAAAAATCAAAGAAAATGTAAATATGTTTGACAGCTTGTGGCGGAGACGAACCTCGATCTGCTGAAGCTCCAGGGAGGATTTCAGCCTCAGACAGACGGCCTGACTCAGGTAAGCATCCACGTCCTCCTCGGACAACGTTTGTACCTGGAACACACACAAAACCGCACACGCGGGACCACGCACGGCTCGTCAGTTCAATCGCATCTCCGTGTGGGTCCGTTTGTTTGGTCTGCTCGCTGCGCTACAAGTCAACAGAAAAAGAAACAATGCTGACAGCAGAGACAAAGCGGCCCAGTTGTGTGCAAAACAAACAAACCCTGAAGTTATTTAAATAGAGTGAGAGGGGAATGTGAATGCGGCCACTGATCAGACAACGGCCACTATTGTGTGTCGGGCTGTCTGCTCATCTCTGATTATCTACTCGTCTAATAGTTTGTTTGACAAGCTGCTCTCGTGTCTGTCTGTTTCTCCTTCATCCTTTTAAATCAGTCTGAAGAAAATCAGCATCTGTCTGGACTCCGGCTTGTCACTCACTCAGTTCTGTCTATTTATGCTGATTCAATTAGGGAATTATCTACGAATTTGAAAGTTCAACCATCATAAAGCAATTAAAACTGAACTTTTGGCGTCTGAGAATTCAGGTTTGGACTGTTCAAAGTCATTTTATTGTCTAGTCGTGGAGTTTGTTTTAGGTTTTTATGCAATTCAGAATAAAAATACACTAAATAAGAGCTCATTAAGGGATTGTTTATGTTCCTGAAACCAAAAATAACTTATTCAGAATAAGTTTAAAGTCTTGAGAAGAACAAATTCGCGGTTTGAGATCACATTCTGCTGCTATTTTGTTTTGGGCCTTTTTAGTCTGAAAATATCTAAATCAGTGAGAGTTTAGATATTTATCTAAAAGGCAGATGTCACATCAAGAGCATGATTGCAAAACTAACCTAAAATGATGTGTCCTGCACTATTTCTCATTTTTAATGCAACAAAAAGACAGAAAATCAGGTTTTATTAGTTTTTGAATGAGTTCTTTAACAGCAGCTTTTATCAGTGATCATTTAAGGTTCATTTAAGGATTTAAGCATACAGTGAATGATATTATTCTAGTTTTAATAACTAGAATAATTTTAATTAATCACTACCAGCTACTGACCACCAAACTGAGGATGAGAACATATTAATTTTTAATAGAAAATGTTTTTAACATTTATGTGAGTGCTAATCTGAATAATAAAATGATTTATAATAGTTTTGACATGAAAAAGAAAAACAGAGAGCTGCTAAATCAAACTGAAGTATAATTGTTGTTTTGCTTCGGCGATGTGACGCACGCACTTTTATCCAGGTTCTGTTATCTTTTGATCTCGGCTTTGTTCAATCAGATGACGCTGGTTCAAAGTCCAAAACGCACAAATCTCTGCATCTTTCCAACGCAAAAGGCATTAGTTTAGAACATACGAGCACAATGAGGATACTGAAGTACTGAGGTAAATTAAAAAACATCTTTTGAAATAGGCAAAGCCGTGAGATGATTACAAGGCTTTCTGCTGACGTGAGAGCCGGCTCTCGGTGGCGAATAATGGTTCCTGTCAGCCGATGGCAAAACAACGCAGGACAAAGTGTCAACAAAGCAGCGTTTAATTTGACAAAAGAGCAGAATAATTGTTGTGTAAGCATTAGCGCCGTAAAGCCGACCTGAATGTACAAATGTTGCCAAATAAATCTGGTCTTTCATTTTCTGCTTACATGAAGCGACAGGTGTAGGTTTGCTACTCATTCATCTGCAGCAGGTCGTATTTATCAGAGCCTACGACAACCTCAGAAACCCACAGCAGACACATTAATCACAGCAGAGACGTCAGCACTTCAAAGCAGCCATCACGCACGTCGGGTTTACTAAAGAACTGGATGATTAATTTTAAATGCAACAGTTTTCAAGTCAAATCAAATGATTATGTTTGTATTTTGTGACAAAAATGTTAACGTGTGACTCAGAATAATAAGAAATAGGTTAGAAATGATCAGACATGTACTTATTCGCTGTTAACCCTACCTGTAGGACGACGTATGTGACGAGACAAAGAACACCCAAGAGAGAGTCCTCGATCTGCCCAAACAGCTCAGAAAACTCGATGCAGTCAAAGACTGACAGGAAGGCTGTGACGCGAAGAGCAGAAACCTCAGGACCAGAGCTAAACCACAACACGTCCAGACTGGGGTGACCACCTACAAATGAAGACAGAAGAGAAGATAAGAAGATTCCTCCTTTTATTTGCTGTCTTGCAACAATACTGGAGCTTTTCTCCATTAATACATGAAATCATCCTTTGAAAACAAGGTTTTGCATTCGCTCGAGTTATTTTTATGTAAATGAGCAGGTACGGTACATGAGATGTTGATGGAGACAGGATGGACCATTTCAGCCTCCTTCAAAGGGTTTCCAGGGTAGACAAACCATTCCCTGATTGCTGGATTCCCCAGAGAGTCGGCTGGAATAAAAAAAATCCAGGTTTAACTTAAAGTGACTTCACACTGTTGCAAATAAGAAACATAAAAACAAGTTTGTCGTTGTCTCTAAACAAGAATAACACCACAAACTGTTTTTGTTGTCCCTGAGGAGTTTGTTTGTGCAAGATTAGCTTATGCTCTTCTTCTACACTATTAAATGTTTCCAAAATAACAAGCTTTATGTTTCCAGAATGCATGTAAATCTATTGTGTTTGAGAGTAAGCATTAACACGTGTTTGTTTTCCTACCATCTCGCCCATGCAACAGCAGCAAACCATAGATGTGTTGTCTGCAAGGCCTGTAGACGAGGGCCTGAGGCAGCAATTCTGAGTCCTCCTCATCCTCCAGAGAGTTGCTGCATTCAGTAACTCCAGCGCACACAACACAGTAAACCATAAAACCCTCCGCTGCGACATGTTTCTCTCTACATGCCTGTGGAAAACCACACCGAGGAAATATTTCACCATTCTGCCATTTGTTATGCTAAAAATGTGCAAGAGCGTTTCCAGCTGAAATGCACATTATATTACACATACCGTTAATATTTCTGGACTCACAAGCTTCTCAAAGGTTGAAGGAGAAGCTGAAACATCAACAAACTCAAAACCTTTTTGTCCAGGTAATAAATAGCAGGCGATCCCCTTTTGTAGGAGCTCTCTAAGAGGAACCGATGCATTCAGAGACCGTGGTACGGGTTCAGTTTGTTCCCCATCCGGGCTATATAGAGTGCTCACATACCGGGCTACAGCCAGCACCACCTGGCCTTGAGGAGCACCAGAATATGCTGCTGGACTGGTTCTCCTGTAAACATAAAGTCAAGATGTTTGATCACATTTAAATATTTTTAATTCATGTTTTGGGAGAGAAATCATTTACAAATCCACAATAAAATCCCAAAAACCTGTATGTCTCCATGGCGCTGTTCCTGATCTGGCGCATGTGCTCTTCTGACACCACATCGTTACCAAGGAGACAGGCCAGCAAAGGCAGCTGGGTAATAGCCAGTCCGATGGCTGTGCAGAGCTTCTGCCGGTCGTACATGACAGTGGTCAGGCTGTTGAGCCGCAGCTTTGCCACGGACAAGTAGGGGGCACTTAAGAGATGAGATCAAACTGCTTGTTTACATCAGTTTGTCAACACTTATTACTATCATCTACCACATTAATCAGCATAAAGTACAAGCTGCTACTTAGCCAATACCTGTCATTTTGCAGTCAATAAAACCACTTTTAAAATCCAAGAGTGACAACGTCGCCACTTTTCCAAACCTGTCATATATGATGTAGTCTGAGTCTTGTCCCAGAATACCCATGCTGTCATGCTGACGAGCGTAGCTGGCAATCTCATAATCCGCCTCCCGTACTGAGCAAAACACTTCCTGACCCAATGACCTACAGAAAACACCAAATGGAGTCAAACCTCTTTGGATTTTAGATAAATATTGATGCACTTAAAGAAACACTTTCCTTGTCATTCCAGGTAGATTCAGATTTACCTGAGGGCAAAGGGTGTGAATGTTGCCATACCAGATGGCAGGCAGAAGAGCTCTTTCCCAGGCTGTTCTCTGTATTTCTTGATGTGACTGAACACTTTTGAAACATCCTTGTTTACTCTAAGTCGTCTCTTCACCTGTGAAAAATTAGAAGAATGAAATTTCCACCATTTTCAAATTAAGTTTATTTGAACATTTAAGTAACTTAATTATGTCTGTGCTCACCCACTCTTGTCTTTTCTGGTCCTCTACTACCCCATCAAAGAAAAAGACCAGTCTGATGCCTGCAGAGGTGAAGGTCTCCACCCAATTTCTAAGGACATCCACATATTCCTTCCACTGGCCCCCACACACCCAGTCCTTACCGAAGTACCACTGACGGAGGCAGCACATGCCGTCCACAACAAGAGTGGGACCTGTACAGTACAGAAGATACGTTCATGTAACAGAGTTTTTCCTAAAACCACTACAGGCTGAAAAAATTTAAGGTTTATTTTTTTATGTTTGAATTTTCCACAGAAACTTTCCAGTACAGTTTCAAATCAGCATTTTTAGCAGTTTATTTAAAGTGTATCTGCCTTACAAATGACCTTGTGTGTTAACTTGTGATTAACAACTTTTCCTTTTTTCAATATTTTGCTTCCAAGCTGTCAGATTTTTGTTACTCTTTGAAAGTATTCTAATTCCTGCAGATCTTTAAAAAAGATTTATGAGGAATAGTGTTGTTTTTTGTTATTTTTAGCTCAAAACTCTGTTCCAGTTTTGTTTAAATTAACAGGCATGTATTTATTAGCAGGAGGTAGAGCGGGTTGTCCAGTAATCGGAAGGTTGCAGGTTCGATCCCGGCTCCGGCCAGAGAATGCTGCTGTGTGTCCTTGGGCAAGACACTTAACCCGCCTTGCCTGCTGGTGGTGGTCAGAGGGACTGGTGGCGCCAGTGCTCGGCAGCCTCGCCTCTGTCAGTGCGCCCCAGGGCAGCTGTAGCTACATCGTAGCTCATCCCCACCAGCGTATGAATGTGTGTGTGAATGGGTGGATGACTGATTGTGTTGTGAAGCGCCTTGGGGGGTTGTAGAACCCTAAGAAGGCGCTATACAAATACAGGCCATTTACCATATTATTATTTCTATTTGTACTTTTGTATTATGCATGAGGTACAGTATCCTAAGAAGACAGAGGAAATAGGACAAATTAGCTGAATTCCTATAAAATAAACTATTCACAGTAAATATTTTTTGCATAATAGTTTTACAAGGTCAGTATATGTACTTCACACTGACTACACACTAAAATGAACTCAACTGGTCATGTTAAATGTAGATGTGCAGCCTTGTTGGTTTTTGGCAGCGTGCTGCTTGGCCATCTCTCTCAGGTTCACCGTCACACAGGCCTCTGGACAGCATCGCTCCATAAAGCTCTGAAGACCTTTTACACCCATTCCTGCTGAGCAGAAACATGGTAATGTCAATAATCAAAAAAATTACTCACCAGTCAAAGACAGTAACACTATAATCTATTAAACTTTCATTTTTTTAGATGCTTGTTTCATTTATAATATATTTTTTATGCAGTAGGTGCTATGTTTTAATGTTAGCAATTTTTGGAACTGTAGAGCAGTAAACACAGGGAATCTGCTGATAGTAAAACTTTATTTTGATAAAATAAAATTTAGCAGATTGAACTAATTTTGATAATAGTTTCAAGTATCAGTGAACTAATGGCTAAAATATGAAGCCACACCGAGTATGCAGGTTCATGTTTTTCTCCTCTAAATGTTCTAGTCTCCTAGCCTGGCAAGCCATCCTATATATGTGAATATATAATCTGCAAAGCAAGAATTTGGTCTAGTTCACTAGGCTACTAGTCTCCTGTTGTTTGGATTACATTTATGTTTTTCTGTTATTGCTCTATAATCCATTATAGAAATGTGGCTGCTTTCTATCAGAAGATTGAGAGTTTTAGTTTTCTTTAAACATCTCACTTGGAAGGAACACCCCACGTACAAGACAACAGTTACATTGATGATTGTTGATCTGTAACATTGTTTATATGTATAATCATGGATTAAATAAACGTATGAAACATCTGAATAAATACACATATAACTGCATGCGTCTCTTAAAAATGTAGACGTTATTATTGACCCTAATAGGTCAAATTTGTGTCATAATTCCTTTATGAGGTATAACAGAGTGACAGCTTGTAATCAACGAGAAACCATGAATGCTAACTGTTAGCTTCATTGCTAGCCGGTCACACAGTAGCTCCAAGCGGCATTTTCTGTCCATAAAAACAAACGAGTTCAAAACAAAATTAGGTCAGCAATTACCAATAACGTCAATTTTCCCACGTTTGTTGTGTTAAACTTACTTTTACAGCTTGAAGTGCTTGTGCAGTATCTATTTGTTCTGTGTTTACTTGACCAGAGTTTACTTCCTGTCACCTACGTTCTACGTCATCACGTTACAAAAATAAGAGCACGTGCTCTGAGTTTATAGCAAGCAGGTTTACTGCTTGTTATGAGACGGGCTTTTTAAATCAGACATCCATATTTAAAAGCTTTTCAAAAAATGTAAATTAAGATTTTTGATGTCCAATAGTAAAACTATCTTGTCTACAGTCAAAACTGTTGCTAAATGAAACATAAATCTTCATAAGACAAACAAGAGCTTCTTATATTTATTTGTTTTGAGCTTTCCGGTTCTTATATTCAAAATGACGTTCTTCCTACTGAGTATGAACTATGTGATAGAAGTCATATTAGGAATAACACATATAGTCTTAAAGTCATACTTTAAGTTTATGTAAATTATTAGTATTTTTCCAAAATAGCAAGAATAAAGGAGGGGGAAAATCATTAACAAGAAGAAGAAGAAGAAGAAGAAGAAGAAGAAGAAGAAGAAGAAGAAGAAGAAGAAGAAGAAGAAGAAGAAGAAGAAGAAGAAGAAGAAGAAGAAGAAGAAGAAGAAGAAGAAGAAGAAGAAGAAGAAGAAGAAGAAGAAGAAGAAGACATTTATTTGTATAGCACTTTTCACAGATAAAATCACAAAGTGCAAATCTGGTATGCCAAATGGAATATTAATAGTTAATTGTTCTTTGAAGTTAAAGAAACAACAGAATTGGCCAATTTCACAACATACCTCTTGACTTACTGATGAAGGAAACACATGCTTGAATAAGTGAGGGCTGCATTCCACTATAGCAGCTGCTGGAGGTTCTATAAAACAAGCAGCTGCCATGAAACTGTAGATCTACTGTAGATTATAGATGTTTAATAGGACCCTTTAGACATCCAAGAACAACATAATGCGGGACCTTTTAATTGAAAAATGTGAAAACTTTATTGCTGATTTTAGACACTTGAATTTCTTCTTGTAGAATTCAATTTCAGGATTTCTGGAGATGAAAGTTTAATGTGAGGAAAGTAGTGACATTTATTAAAGATGCACCAAAACACTGGACTGTAATTACTGGGATTAGCTAATATTCAGTATGATCAACTTAATCAATGATCGGCCAACCTGAAACACAAAAATCTGATGTTTTTTTTCATCCAGTGAATGCACCACCGCCTACAGCAATTTTTTAAAAATCGGACATTTTCCCACTTCCTGAACTAACCATCGCCAATTAA
This sequence comes from Aphyosemion australe, assembly GCA_006937985.1. Classification (NCBI taxonomy): domain Eukaryota; kingdom Metazoa; phylum Chordata; class Actinopteri; order Cyprinodontiformes; family Nothobranchiidae; genus Aphyosemion; species Aphyosemion australe. Next base: position 1,936,977 of record SSNS01000051.1, on the reverse strand, counting down.
TTAGTAGGAATGTTCAATTAAATATTTTAAACTTTATTTTGACCCTAACTACAAAAAAAGAAACTATAGCTACAAGTGTGGTTTTATTAATTGTTGTACTTCCTGTCCAGGGCACATCATAGCTCTGTGCAAAAAAAAAAAAGAAGTAAGTTTAAAATAAACATATGCAGACAAATGTAACTTAGGTCAGCGTTCTAACAAATACACTTTCTACCAGTGTCATGAATGAGAATGAAGGATTGTGGTTTTCTGTCAGTCCTCATAATACCTCTCCAGGAGAGGATAAGTAATGGTTTAATTGCTCTCCAAGAGAATGGGGGCTCCTCTCTGGAGTCACAAGCTATTAGGTCTACCTTCTCAACACAAAGCAGCCCCATTCTGTTGGTTCTATTGTCTGCACAAAGCAGTAATAAAGAAAGGAACATATGCTGGCAGTCAGTCCAGCTGTCAGCATCTGTTGTTTCTCAGCCAGATGTTCTGTTAAGAGGGCGGACAGTCCTCTCGAACAACCAGTGTTCCCTCTCAACAACATCTTAAAGGAAGGAGGAGCTGTGCTGTAAATCTTTTCCAGCATAATTCTTAGTCACCTACAAAAGAAATAAGTACCAAACTCATCAATTCTGATATGACTAATAATAAATTAACTGAAATTTTAGATTTCATTTGGAAACCCATAAATAAGAATGTATTTGTTGTTTTAACTTGTGAAAATGTTAAAACAGTGCCTTCAACCTCCTAAAACATCTGCGTTGAGTGGTTTGGTATCAGTTTTAAAGACTTCAACTATGTGAATTTTACCCAAAATGTTAAAAAGAATATTCCTAAATAATGAAACACAAAAAATATGTTTATTATATTTTAAGAAACAATATTAAAGGTCGATATTTTCTTACAAAATAAGACAAAAGCGGTGCAGTGGAGAAATATTTATTACATGATGTTCAAATTTGAAAATGAACAAATACTTTATATTGAAAGTTATCTGATTTTTGACTTCTTTTTAGGTAAAAAATAGATATTTTTCATCAAGTTTGCGTTTGAATTCATGACTTTTGAATGACAAAAGAAAAGCACACACCTGGATTTGCACAAATTCATTCATGCCCCCAGCTCCACACCCACCCCTCCTCAGAGGCTTAAAACTCAACAGTCCAGCATCTCATTCACGTTTCTTCTAGTTTGACTCAGTTGCCTATTCATGTTGGATCTTTTCAACTTCCTCCACCAACGCTTCCTTCTCCTCTTCAGTCTCCTCCCCTCTGATTCCCCCCTCCTCCTCTCCTCTCCTGACCAAAGCTTGACTCGGGAGCATCAGGGGCAGATGTTCCAGGAGCACACGACTGCCCTCAGCTCCACCCCACCCCCAACGCCTCCCATTTGTACTGGATCAGCAGTTAACCCCCGGAAAGAATTGACCATACAAGCACGCACACACTCATACAAAGAACACCGCTGCCCAAATCTGTAAGAGCTCAACAGTTGTCCAACTGAATGAACAACAGACACACCAAGCGCTGTCCAGATCCCCTCAGGTTTCCTGATAGTAGCCACCCGGGGGTCAGGCCTGGTGTCAGCGTCCAGGACCCGGGGTTTTTGTGGGCAGCTGGCCTGGATAATCCAGCTGCTGGAGGCCAGTGCTCCTGAAACTAAAGGCCAGGAACTCCTGGAAGGCGACGAGGCAGGGATTTCCAGGAGCAAGCTGTGGGATTTGCATGTTTACTTGCTTGTTTTAAGTCCACATTTAACACTGAATGTGGTTGAATCGGATCATCAGCTGAGTTGTATATGAAATCTAATTAAAGCAGTGTAACATAATTTACATGCTTAATGTGAAAGGAAATTTAAAAAAAAAAGTGGATTTGATGGGATATTAGACTATTTACACTATACATGAACGTTATTGTCACACTCCGAGGCTGAGCAGATGGTGTAAAGTCGCTACACTTATGAGTTGGGAGGGGTGCCTCGGTTCTTTGTAGCTCAGATGGGCGAGGTGCGTCTCGAGTTTCTAACCTGATCACAGAGCTGTTGTTGCAGGGGGAGACTTATTCATAATACCACACAACTCCCCCTTTATCATTATAATCAGCATTAGAGATCCCCCTCAGCATGCACCTGTCTGCTCGTCTATGTACGGTACTGTGCAAAAGTCTTGAGTCTTCCTTCTTTTTTACATCCAAAAATGACAACGTTCTTGTAATATTTTAATGTGCTTTTGATCGATTGTTCGTTGGGATTTTCTGAAGGTCTATCAAAGTGTGTCTTTGGGCTTTGGCTGCCTCCTGTTCATTTGTCCAGAACTGATAACCAAAGTGATGACAAATATTTTAAATTGGATCATTAAGTAAGAACCTTGTTGGACCAACAATAAATTTGTAGTCCCATATCTTTAATTGAAGCCATGAACATTACCAAATATAGAAAACATTACGTTCCAACACATGTAAGGCTGTTTATTTGAACATGGAAACTAAAAAAACACAAATTAATCAATGATTAGCAGAGTATAACATCTAGACATAAAAAACATTAGGAAAAAACAACTAATTTTTTTTTAAAATAATGTGATTATTAAAGAGTTATTAGCCAAACATTTTGAATTCAGTAAATAATAAACGAAAGAACAACGCATCGCTCCAGTCTTAGGTCTTAGGAAAGGATTTTTATACATGGAACTTATTTTTT